>VUQG01027482.1:1438-32534 GCA_015106755.1 Etia nguti | reverse complement strand
AAAATTTCCAAAAAAAAAAAAAAAAAAAAACCCATCTTGATGATCCCCAAGAATTTGGGAAAAATATTCTGTGGACTGATGAGACAAAAGCTGAACTTTCTGGAAGCTTTGAGCCCCGTTACATCTGGCATAAAACTAACACAGCATTTTATAAAAAAGAACATCATACCAACAGTAAAAGATGGAAGTGGTAGTTTGATGGTCTGGGGCTGATTTAATGCTAATTATAAATAATCCAGGATATTACACATATTGTCCTTGTCATAATAATTTTCTCTATTGAGGATGTGATATGAAGGGTGTGCAACTATTGCAGTGTGTACTGTGCCCCAGCATGCAACAGCATGACGCTATCACTGGCCACAACAGACTGGCAAAAGATTCTTTGCATTATCTGACAGATGTTAAAAGACCTCAACCACCTCAGAAAATAGAAATGGCTCTGGCCCTTCCTGTAGAGTGCAGTGGTGTTTTTAGCCCAGTCCAGTTTATTGTCAGTCCTGTGATTGATAGAACCATGAATTCTGCTCTTTACCAGAAATTCCTGAGGGAGAATGTGTGGCCATCAGTTCACACCCTGAAGCTCAAGAGCACCTGAGATATGCACCAGGACAATGATACAAAACACAGCAGCAAGTCCACCTCTGAATGGCTCAAAAAATAAAATAAAATAATATAAAATAAAGGCGTTGGAGAGGCTTAGTTAACATCTGGACTTCAATCAGGTTGAGATTCTTTGGCGTGACCTCAAAATTCCTCCATACTGATGCTGTACATTATGTACTTTCATATATAACGTAAGTTGTATTTCCTCAATATTGTATTATACAATATTTGGAGTGTAGGTTTGTTAAATTATAGGCAAGGGCGTTTCATTCTCAAACATCTCAAAATTCTTTGGAAACCTCGCTATGAGGTAAAATGACATGGAAACATCACATAACTACACTGTCAGTAGTTATGTGGGGTTTAGTTTTTTAAAACAGCACATAATGTGTTAGATTTTAGCACATTTGGTGCCTGAACAACATGGTGTGTCAGATCTAACACAACACGTGTTGTTTTGAAAGAATTTTTTTGCTTTTTTGTTGTTGTTTTTTTACACGTGTTAAAATTCACACAAAATGTGTTACAACAGTGGAACAACAGTGGAACAAAATCACAGCGTCGTTTTTAACACGTCCTGTCTAAGAGGGTAAACCCTCATCTGATGAAAGGACGGCGAGTCGGATTAAATCAGGGGAGTAAAATGAACACTTTACTGGATGTGCTAAAATCCAGTTTTGCTGAATAATATGTGAATGCAATTTTTTATTTGCTAGAGCGAATGTTTCAAAAAGATGTTTGTATAGATACCTTACCTCAAATGTATTTCTTCACACTTATTTCACCTTTTAATTCATCTCAGTCAGCTTGTTTGCTCAGGTATGGATATTTACCCTTCACTGCGCGTGTATTGTCTTGGTCACGGATTTACTGTGAGCAGATTCCTCAGAGTCCACGTGATGGCGAAGGCGTTCCAGTTTATTCAGCGCATCAGTCAGACTGACGAGAGGAGGGTTTCTGTGTCGTGATACCGGAATTTGGATATTTCACCCTTCAAATTAAGAGCAGATTTTTAGTAAAGCAGAACAAATGTGGCTGTCCCATTTAATGTGCCCGGTGTTCTAAATAGACTTGTAACATTAATGCAAGTTGTGCCTATATGTCTCAGTGGGAAGCTTTTGCGTTTGGCAAAGTAAGGTATTTCAGGACCTCACATTGAGGTTTGGAAAACTGGTAGTCACTGATTAATATCTGTTTCATTATTTTAACAACCGATTAAGTAATCAAAATCCGAACATTCTGCACGCTAGAACTCTGAAACAACACAGAAGGGCTAATTCGTCGGGCCAGGACTTTGCAGTCTATTCACACCTACAGGCCAGTGGTCACTCTTTCAGTGATGAAGATGTAAACATCCTGGACAGGGCGGAATGCTGGTTTGTGCAGGGAGTCAAGGAGGCCATTTAGTTGAAAAGGGAAACACCATCTCTGAATCGCTGAGGGGGCCTAAGGGTACCTCTTTTACCATCTTACAACGCTGCGATTGCAGTCATGGCAGTTTGCATATTAATGATCATGAAACTGACCTGACGGCCCATTGTTAGTCACTGGTGCTAGTTTCAGTCATTATGCAAATGTACTATTTATAAAGTCAGCTGAGACTGAATAAGTTACTCTCCAGTTCAGTGCGTGACGTTTCTCCCACTGAAAACCCTACTTCCAGAAGAACAGAATCAACTTTCTGGGATTTCAACGTTTTGGTTTGAAAGGACTGACCGGATGTTCCGTTGATAATAGTGTCTGTTTTGACACCGGTGCAGTGAGTGGCCTATTGAGCCCATTCTCTAAATAGGAGTATCTCCCAGGCGGACAGTTGCGGCAGCCTTCTGGCTCGGAATTTTTTTTTTTCATTTTCTGGATTTTTACATCACAGATAAATTCCGGGATGCCTTCAAGTAAAAATCTCCAAGGTAATAAATAAAATGATAACGGACTGCCATGCCCCCCTTTAGCGGGCATCTGCTTATGTCTGTGGCTAGCTAAAGCTTAACGTTAGTCTTTACAATAGAGCATCTAAGGCCGACCGGCTACCGTCCAGGCTAAGCCTGTGTTAGTGTTAACCAGCTATTTAATAAAAAATAACCTCACTTTCTTTTGTTTTGCAGGTGGAAAAGCCTTCGGGCTGTTAAAGGACCAGCAAAGGCAAAAATTGGAAGAAATAAACCAGGTACGCGCGTTCTCTTTATTTGCCACGAGCTTCTCTAACGGCACTTCAGGGTAATTTGAATTTTAATGAGCTCGCGCACACTTGACTTGGCCTTGGCCTCGTTTTTGAGGATTCGGTGCATTCCAGGTTAACTGTCTCAGGAGTGCGGTGAATAAGAAATCAAAACGCCACTCTCGTGTTTTGATGCTGGCGTGACCATGCTGTTGATGATGCATTTTTATTGACAGCCCCCGCCACCAGCTGCAGGGTCTCGAGGGTACTTGTTGAATGGTTGCATGCTGTCACACAGCCCTGTGCCAAAGGACCGTGAACGTCTCCCCTCCGACCTGATTATATCGATGGGGGAACGTTTAAAACGCGTGGCGATCTTATTGCCGCTCTGCTCCGTGTGCCGACGGGAAACAGGTGTTACAATGAGCTCTTTGTTTAACACGCTTCGTCAAACGTAGTAGTCCGCACAGATGAAGGAGATGTCTGTATAATCTCTGTTTTCCTCCTCTACTTTGGCTGTCATCAGCTCACTGCTGCGGCCAAATGTACACACAGCCTGTGACATTATTGTGCACATCAGTCCCAGTTCCCAGTATGCACTGCTTATATTTATTTGTTCATTAGCGAAATGACCCCTCGTTCCTAAGCGGCTCTGTCTAAAAAATCAGTTATTGTGTGATTAAATCCAGGATTTTCTTTGTACAGTGACATCCATTTCATTCTGCTGTATTATCATGAGTGCATCTTGTAGTTCCCGATCCCAAATCTCAGCAGTGTTCTGTATTCTGGCATCACTCTTCCTTTTTTTTATTTATTTTTTTTATTAAAAGGATCGAATAATGAGGAACTAATAAGATGTGCAAGACATGTAAACGTGACAAGTAAATTTTGTCACTATTCTTCTTGTTTTTCATGACCGAAAACAATTTAAAACGAGTATAAATTGCTCATAAATGTAAAGTGTAATCCATATATCTGTATTTCGGTTTAAGTGTTCCTTATAGATTTTCACGACTCATAAAATTGGCACTCCCTTTGTTCACATAACAAAGATGACTAGCAGCACACTTCTGCGTGGGAGATTGCAGTGTGATTCAGCACACCTGAGTCAGGCATCCCTGATAAAGGTCCAGTCGTGGTGTTTATCGTCTTTACACTTAATTGCAAGCTCGATAGACGCACGGAGGTCAGCGCGGAGAACAACCGCACACTCTGTCATTCTGGCTCTCGCTCTGTTCTGCAAGGATTGTGGATGACTCCCACACGCCATGTTGCATCATTATAATTTCATTATATTAGCTCCCTTCTGGCAGCTTTATACCCTTGCGAGGTGTTCCACTTAATGAACCCAGTGATAAGTAACGATAGTAAAGGGAGTCATTGGTCTCCAGTTCAAAATTTGGACAGGACACAGTCAGATTTGGTGTGCTGAAAGTTCTCTGTTTGTGTGTGGGGAATGCGCTGGAATGGTAAAAATGGTAAATGGCCTGTATTTGTATAGCGCTTTACTTAGTCCCTAAGGACCCCAAAGCGCTTTACACTACATTCAGTCATTCACCCATTCACTCTCACATTCACACACTGGTGATGGCAAGCTACATTGTAGCCACAGCTGCCCTGGGGCGCACTGACAGAGGCGAGGCTGCCGGACACTGGCGCCACCGGGCCCTCTGACCACCACCAGTAGGCAACATGGGGAATCTCACAAGGAAGATGAAAAAGTAGTCCCAGTTTCATCCAAACTTGTAAAACCTGTATTTTATTACCAGCTTCACTTTTGTTTTACCCCCTTTCTTTTTTCTCAGGAGTACCTGGAAGACCAGAAATATAGTGATGAAGAAGACCTGGCTGAAAAGTTGGAAGGTTTCAAAAGTAAGCAAATCCAGCCCTTCCTTCAGCTGATGACTATCTGCGGTGGTGTGGCTGGGCCTTTTCCTGGCTTTTGTCTTAGCCTAAATATTTGTTTATTTGGTAGGCAACACGCACACACTTTCCTTTAGTCTTCAGCATTTTGTTTTTCTCTGTGGGAAAGACAGATTGCTGTGATTTCTAAAACATTTGTAAGGCCAAGTCCTCAGTGGCCTGGTAGGAATGTGCCGGGGCGTGACTCTGCTTGTTGTTGCAATATTCAGAGCTTTCCTGGGTAAACTCCGTAGCTCCTGTGGACAGGAATAAAAAGATTGATACTTGCTGAATACAGGAATAAGGCTTGCACAATTTAGAAAAGAACTCCTTCCCGATTCCACAGATATTGCATTTACATTTAGCGCATGTAGATTTTTTTTTTTCGTTTTACAGTCAGTGTGAGTTTTTTAATCTTTTTCACCCCAGGTCAAAAAAGCAGTTTATTCTAAAAAGGAGTACAAGTATTGAAATGAAGAAAAAAAAAATGCTCCAGTGTCCTACTTGCATTGCATGCTTGCTGGAGGAAATGGAGCAGTAATATATAAACAGAAATGGGACCAAGCACCCGGGTCCTGGGAGGTTTGCTGTGTTTTTTTTTGCTTGGTTTTTTTCCCCTCCTGTCTTTTCCACATTGTCCCAGAGGCTTAAAGGTCACACTGCTTTTAACTACCAGTCAGATCGACTCACTGCAACCCAGCACATGGAACGAAAAAAACAAGATAAAATGTAGTCATACTTTATTTTAACATTTACATAAAACCCACAGCAGGTTTGTTGTTGTTGGGGTTTTTTTTTTTTTTTTAATTAATTTTGCATATTCAGGTGACTAATGATGCTTTCATTGATTTGCTTAGTTTTTGGACGCTTGTCATTACTTTCATGGTTGAATGTAGTTCCTATCAATTAGTCTCTAGATTAATTTAATCAGCCACGCTGTACTCATGCTGCTGGCCTTATTAACATAAATGAATTATAAATAAACATGAAAATCTAGTGTGTGAAACATATTAAATAACATTAACAAAGTTACTTTACAGCAATAACAGTTTTGGAGCTGACCAATGTGCGCTTTCCTATATTAATACAATTTCTTTAAATATAGCTGTTTCAACTGGTGATTTCAGCACACTAACTAATTAGGAGTAACACTAATAATCCTCATGCGCTGAGCAATTACCACTGTGATGATTTTTTTTTCTGTTTTTAATGAAAAATTAAATTTTACACCCAGATGTTGGTTGGGAATGATTTCTAGACCAAATATATCAAAAAAATGTTGATTCTATTATGCTCACACTCTAAGCCTCAAGCATTGTACATGAATACATATTACACATCGGTATAGATCTTTTCACCTTCTAACAGCAGCAGTTATCCAGCAAATCAGTCCACTAATCAACCTGGAGAATACAGCCCTAGCTACATCAGCCCTAGGGATTCACCGATGCAACTCCTTCCATCTCCAGTACATACCAGTATTGGTGTTAAATCATCAGTACACACATTCATACCTAAGCACCCTTTCTAACATTTGTGAACAAACTCCTGTGGAGAAGTGTCCAGGGAAACTTGGGGTTCAGTAACTTGAAGACTGGAGTAGCTAGGGAATCAATCATCAGTCAGACCCTCTCTTCCTCCTGAACCACTGCTGCCCATAATGAAGCCCAAAGAGGACAGAACGCATCAACCTGTCTCTGAGTTTTTCAGTCCCATTAACTCACTTGATTACAGTTAACGAGTTTAAATAAAACAAACTTCTGCAACCACAGAAGCTGTTATGTTTGCTTGCACGGTAATTGCTTCCACTCGGCAAAGTAAACACAGATTAACCTGGAACTAAAGTGAAAAGATGGTGGTGATAATCAGAATCGTGTTTATTTGCCGTGTATATGCACAGACACATACAAGGAATTTGGTTCCGGTAGATGGTGACTCTCAAGCACAGCATTGTATATCTCAACAACGTAAGCAGCACAATTCACCCACACACACACATGGATATATACAGCTACACATGCATACACATACATACACAAACCTACACAAGCTGTGTAAACCAACCATAAATAACCAATCTAAAACTTATATACATAAAATACAGGATCAACTACAGATTGAGCTAAAGTATGTAGCCTGTATTTGCTCAGAATTAGCCATTAGCATTTCCCCTTTCTAATCTAATTATGAATGTATAGAAAACTAGCATTGTATCTCTGCTTAGAGTTCCACACATTTTTTTTTCATTGGTCTCAGATGAATCAAAAAGAAAACTGAAGTCTAGGTTTTTTTTTGTTGTTGTGTTTTTTTTTTTTGACTAAACGGGGGCTAATGGACGGTGCCATCTGCCCTGGGGGTTAGGGTCTTTTAAAGTGATGGGAAATCTTTGTGTTTATTTGGCCAAAGTGGCAGAGGAAGTCAGTGAGGTCACCGTCCATTGCAGCTATTTTATCAGCAAGCCGCCCTCTTTTTTTAAAATGGAAAATCCCTTTGGATGATCTGACTAAGTGGGTGGTAGACAAACAAACAACTTTGTCTAAATCAAATTTAAACTTCAGACCTCCTTATGAATGTCAGAGAAAAGTAGAAAATAAAGTATATTTAAGGCTTTGTTGAGAATTTGATGCCATTTATTTTCTAGCATCACGTGCTAAAAGAATTTAGGTCAGGAGGAGCAACTGAAGACTTGAGTTTTGTGCAGTTGAGCCGTTTTCTGTGGCTGCAGATGATCAACAGGCTGCACTACAACAAGTGGCCCACTCAAAAACTGCTGTGTGTGTGCGCGTGTGTGCGGAGGCCCACTCCTCAGAGTTTACGAACAGGGTCGGCATTGTCCCGTCCCACTCCCCACGGGTTTACACAGTTAACACAGTTCCCTCTCTCTGTCCCTCCCAATACACACACACAGAGCTCCCATTGTGGTACAGAAATAGCAAGTGTAATTTGACTAAAGTGGTCTTCCAGGGAAAAGGGAACAGAAAAATTTAAGCAGAAGCGGAAAAACGTCCGCTTCCGAAGAAGCAGTCACTTCATTGACATGTTTATGTTGGGCTTTTATAAGTGAATGCAAATCCAATGGTTTATAATTACTATTTATTCTTAAGCCTGTCTGTGGTTAAAACCACTTAGATTAGACGATATACTAAAAGTAATCTTTAGGCCAGTTCCATTTCATTTCATCCCAGTTTAGAAATAAAAGCTTGAAAAAATGCAACCATCTTTTTCAGTTCAATGTTTTAAAATGTGTGAATTGTTTTCTTTTGGTATGACACAGCTGAGTTTTTTTGTGTTTTGTTTTGTTTTTCAATAGGAAAAAAAGAAGTGTCCGAATTGTCAGTGATGAAAATCATGACTTGTTTTAGTCCTAGATGAGATTTTCATGCCCCCGTTAGAGCTGCGGCTGGAGGCGTTATGTTTTTAGGCTGTCCCTCCATCTGTCCCATTCTCACAATTGTGATATCTCCTGAGGGATTTCTCTCAGATTTGACCCAATAGTTCACTTAGACTCAAGAAAAAACAATAAAATTTCAATTCAACATTTTAGTGTCTTGAATGTTCAGTAATTACAGCTTTTGTTTCTTTATAGTGAAATGAGTACAGAGTCTGTTTGTTCGCAGCCCATGAATTGTCTGCATGCTGCTATGCTTGGTGATTTAGGGTCCAAACGTCTTTCTTTTAACTCTGTTTAAAGTTAAAGTACTGTTTTAACTTCCTGACCTTCTGACTCTTAATCTGCCTGCCACGGCTCCCTGCAGCTGCCAGATTGCCTGCCTCCTGCTCAGAGATGTGGGAAAACACACACACACAAAAACCCACCTGTCATTATCAGCTGTTTGTGTCTTTGCTAGGTCAGCTGTCAGCACAGTGTAAGATGTTGAGATCACTGGGCAGAGTGTGCTAACTGTTTTGCTGACATGTAATATGCTCTATGGAGGTTGTTAGTGTTGTACTGTGGGGTGTGTATGTGTGTGGGGGATGGTGAATGAACTACCACTGTTGGTAATAATCTCCTGTGCTTGTTTTGCAGATAAATATGCTGAGTTTGACCTGAACGACCAAGGAGAGATTGGTGAGTAATAAAAAAAAAACAACCCAGATAACAACTGTCGCTCAAACCCATGTTGACATGAGGGAACAGTAATTAATACTGTGTGTGTGTTGTCTGCCCCCAGTGAGCGCAGGATTTGAACAGGCTCATGTTTCTTTGCTGTGCGCTGCATGTAAAGCGAGGCTGTACTGTCCATTGTTGTGGAAGTTTTTGAACAGGTGTGGGGCCAACTGTAGTGTCAGGATCTGTTAGCAGTTCCTAAAACAAGCTCCTGTATGTCCTATAAAACTTCCCCAGTCAGCGAAATATCTCTGAATATTCAGTTTTCTGGTCTCTGCACAATTAATATTGGATTTCCATAATTTTGCACAGATATCTTTGCTATTCAGAAGCACTTTTACCAAATCAAATTATTACATTGTCTTTTTCTCTTTTAAGCTGATTATATCTGAAATAAATGGTATTTCTGTCAGAAGCAGATATAAAACTGTTAGAGACAGAACAGATCTCTGCGTGATAAATACTTGAAACTTTCTGTGTAAAATTAGTCAAAAATCTAATGTAGGTGTTGATGTAATTCTGCATTTTTAAATGTTTTTTCCTTCATATTATTGTGGAAAAGACAGACTTGCATATAAATAAATAGGTAAGCTATTCACCTTTTCCTGCTAATCATGGATTCATTTGTCAACTCCACCTTGTGTCAGATCTGATGGGTCTCAAGCGGATGATGGAGAAACTGGGAGTGCCCAAGACCCACTTGGAGTTGAAAAAAATGATTGTGGAGGTGACGGGCGGCAGTAGCAACACCATCAACTACAGGGACTTTGTCAAGATGATGCTCGGCAAGCGCTCAGCTGTGCTCAAATTGTAAGTAAACCCCTTTAGTGTGTGTGCATGTGTTTGTTTTTTTGTTTTTTTTAACAGTGATATTTTATTTAATGTACGACTGTGTGCTGATTCATTGCTTGTGTTCACATGTCTAATAGGGAGGATATGTGTTGTGTGCTGTGTCAGCCAATTGCTTCCTTAAACAGCAGGGGTTCAGGGATGACAAGGGATGATGTCACAGCCCACATGCTGCATTGGCTGTTAATCAGCATGATAACAAAACCCATCCCTGTAGCCTATCCATAGTCAGCTCATCCCTCTATGTAGTGGGGATCCTAATCTTAGGGTACTGAGAATAGGCTGATTAACAACTTATGGTTGCATAGGCCTGACAAAGCCACCAAAATTTGCCATACTGTGTCAGTAAAATGTACCTTTTACAATAGAAATGATGTCTATAGAATATGTAATTATAACTTTTTCATGCTCCCCAATGGATAAAGTGATATTTGCACCCGTTTTTTTAAAATGGGTTAATGTAGCCAGTGTAAGCCTTTTAAAGCAGCCTTGCACTAGGTCAACCTACAGGAGCCAGAGCCTGTAATGGCTGCTGCGTGTCAGCTCTGCTGGACTAAGCTGGCTGGACCCTTTAGCAGACAAATCTTATAATCCTGAAAAACAGCAAGCAGAGAAAATGCATAGCATTTCCTCCTTGGCACTCAAATGTTGTTCAAAAGTGTATCCCATAATCCCACAGCTGCTATTTATAAAGGTTTAAATCCCTTTCTGCTTCTCTTGTCTGCTTGCTGATATTCTAGTAAGACTGTTGTTGTATCCAGAAATAAAGTTTATCATTATCAGTATTTGGCTACATTTTCTAATACATGCATATTATATTTCTTGTTCTACAGAAAAATGAAATTATCATCTGTATGTTTAACTACCTTTGGTTTGGTTCTTTGTAGTATGTGTGTTTGGTTTTGTTTTGTTTTGGGGGGTTTTCCAACTTCAAATGGCAACCTACTGGACCTGGTGATAACAGCAAAGGTCTACAAGGCCTCTCATGTGTTTTTTGTCTCGAGAGGATATGAGAGGGAGAAGCTGATGCCACAGAACAGCTTTAGAATGGTGTTATTCAAAGCATTTGGCAGGAATATAATTGATTTAGTTGTAATTAGAGGGCAATGAATGAGACCAGGCTCCACAACTGGGCTCAGTTAGTGTTAGTGCAGTGCACAAGTACAAAAGAAGACACAGTCATAATTTGTTAGTCCAAGATTTTGATTGACAAATGAGCTGTATAGTCAATAATTAAAGGTCCTGCAGGGGAACAACAAAGGAGACACTGCTCTTTGAAGAGATAAGTGTAATGGTGTCTTTATCAGATAATAAAGTCACACTGATTAAACATTACACATAGATGCCATAACATTAAACGGAGAATCTGTTCAATGTTATTGCAGCTGGTCTGGCTGCACAGGCATCCAAGCCCATGTGAGTCACTCCCTTTGAAACTATTGACCATCTTCTATTAAGATGCCAGAATTCCCACCTCAACCCCTTTTAAAATATGCTTTCCTTACTTTTCCTTATCTGTGTGCTAAAAGAAAAATACAGATGTGTGCTCATCTCTGTAAAAATCACAAATCCTTATGATGACAGAACACGACGCCAACAATGGTTATAAAAACTCTTCGGTTCAATCTGTACATTGATGGATATTAGTGGTGACGGGTAGAATAGCAGACAAGTTCTAAGTGTGAAGAAAAATGAGTGAGAGTAGTGGTCAGAGAGATGTGCCAGAGTTTGAGTTGCTGAGTGCCTGTTTCGTCACTGGGATCATTACTCCTTATGAGCTTACTGGAGCTTTGCAGAGTTTTCCAAAAAAGGAAGTTAAAGGCAGGCATTTGCTCTGAATAGCTCTTGTCAGATCACTCATTCTGGTGTGTCCAGTCTAAACCACTGTTGCCCTCGGTCCTTTTGTGGTTTCCTTTCATTCCATTCCTCTCACTTATTGCTCAGCTGCTTCTTGCCTGACTGCTACATCCTCTGTCTACTTTCAGTCTTTTTTAATTTACATCTAAATTAATATTTTACAGTCTTTATGCCTCTCTCCGTGGTGCTGAAGGCAACATGCCAAGGCACTTTATTATAGTCTTGCTAGTACTGGTTTCCCTTGAGAATTGTCCTAATTCTTCATTTCACAGATTCAGCAAGGTGCAGAAAAATTCCTCCAATTTTGCTCCATATTGACATGATAGCATCACGTAGTTGCAACAGATTTGCCAGCTGCACATCTTTGGTGTGACTCCCTCATTTTACCACATGCCAAAGATGTGCTCTATTAGATTGAGATCTGGTGATTTTGGTGGTCACACTGAACTTACTGTCATGTTCAAAAACCCAGTTTGATATTATTTGAGCTTTGACATGACAGATTATCTTGTCATCAGAAGATGTGTGGTCATAAAGGGATGGAGTTGGTCAGCAACAATACTGTGGTGTTTTAAAAGATGCTCAGGTGGCGCTAAGGGGTCCAAAGGTCGTGATGAACATGTTTCCCACACCTTTGCATCACCACCAGCCTAAACTGTTGATACAGGATGGAGTTGTGCTTTTATGGGCAAATGTCGCAGAAACCAACAGACCGGGCAGCATTTATCCAAACTTCTGCCCGATTTTGTTGAGTCTGTGTCAATTGTTGCCTCAATTTCCAGTTCTTAGCTGACAGGAGTGGTCTTCTAATGCTGTAGCACATCTGGTTCAAGGTTTGCCATGTTGTGCATTCAGAGATGTAACAAACAGAGAATGCAGAAGAACAAGTGGTTATTGGTGTTACTGTGGGCTTCCTATCAGCTTAAAGCAGTCTGCACATATTCCTCTTAGATTAACAACAGATTTTCATCAACGTTTATTGGATATTTTCTTTCAGACCATTCTTTGTAAACCCTACAGATGGTTGTGTGGGAAAATCCCAGTAGATCAGCCTTTAAAAGTGAAATACTCAGACCAGCCCATCTGGGACCAACAACCTGTCATGTTCACAGTCTCTTAAATCACCTTTGTTTCCCATTCTGAGGCTCGGTTTGAACTTCAGATAGCCGTCTTGATCATATTTACATGCGTCATTGCATTGAGTTGCAATTACACATGGTGACAATGATGTAAATACTGCTCTGCTGGCCCTGCGATGGACCTATAGAGTGTGCAACTTGCCTGCTGGAATACGCTCAAATTAACATTAAATGGAGATATTTTGTGTGACATGTTAACCGCCCATGACTCATCTCTCTCCACAGAGTTTTGGTTTTTGAAGACAAAGCCAATGGCTCTCCCTGCAAGCCAGCCGGACCCCCTCCAAAGCGGGACATCGCTAGCCTGCCTTAAGTGTCAGGCCTCCATGCTGCTAAAGGAGCAGAGGGACCATCAATAGCTATGTGGAATAATGTGGAGTGTCGTATTCATGTGGGACCAGTGATCAAGAACGTCATTTTGTGAATATATGATGTGTGAGGTTTCTGTGTGAAAGACTGAGCCCAAAACTCACTAAAATTGTTTGACTGTGAATATTTTTATTCCTCTTTTTTTTTCCTCCTTTAATTAAAATGTAGCAGTGATAATGGTAACTTGTAATCAGCTTGATAAATTACATTTTGTAGTGTGTGTTTCATGGTTGCATTTTAAGGGAAAACTCAAAATTCTCCAGAGGTCTCTTTTGCTTCCACGTTTTTTTTCCTTTTTGACACAGTTATTTTAATGATTTAGAGCAGTATGCTTTTGGAGAAGCACAAGGAAAATGAACAGTTTATTCCAACACATTTTTGCACTCTTCTTAGCAGTCTTTCATGCATTCCTGCCAGGCTTATCTTGGTCAACATCTTCCCTTCAGATCAAATGCCAGAGATTTCAAGCCCTGCCCACTTCCTCTGTGTCTAAAGCCCCTTTTGAGTCAAAGTACTGATCTGGAATGAGTAACCAAGTTATCATTCCCACTTCATGATATCAAAAAACAAACAAACACTGGTGTACATGTGTGTACTTGCTGTATTTTGTGAGTCACAATGTTGAGTAAAAGGATAAGGCATGTTGTTGACTTTCAGTGTCCTTACGTGGCTTGAAAAGCAGTAAATATGACTCGATTTAGAACCGCTAGTCTAAGTTTGATTTACGGGCACACAAGCAGAACAGATGTACATATTATACTACACATAGTACAATCATATTATTTCCAAGTGCCTCAACATGCAGATACTGTAGAGCTTACACAGTTTGGAGGAGGGAGTGCACACTAGTGTTCAGTTCAAGCAGTCCTTTTAGCGTACGAATTAAAGCAAACCGTGAGATGCTATCATTATTGTTTGGTGAGAGTTTTAATGATGTTTGTTGAAGTGTCTGATGTAGTTTTTGTTACTGGTTTCCACAGTATTCTGAGTGAGTGTTGTTCACATATGGTGGATTTTTTTTTAATTTTTTTTTTTCCTTTTCTAACCATTATTTTGTATGCCACTGAAAAAATGTAACCTGATATTGGGTTATTTGTCTTTGTCGAGTTGTCTTCCTCATATTGTTCCATAAGCCAGCCATTTATCTCTAACATGGTTTCTTCTCTTACACGTTAAGTAATTTATGACTGTGTTCGTCTCCCCAGTATAAATGTTCTTTTAACAAACAGTATTTACTGTGAAATTGGTACTTTGACACATAACATGTTTTAACACCATTATGATACTTTGTCTTTCGTCTGGTGGTTATTTTACATATTTAGTGTTGTTAAGATACGCATTGTTTTGCCGACACCAAAGCAATTAAAAGTCTTCTTACACTGGGCACAAGTGTTGAGTTGTTCACTGTGGCAAAACTTGTCTTAAAGCAGTAAGATTTTAGGGTTGGCAATTTTCAGACGGTTAGTTTTGTAAGTATTTGAACAGTGATATAGTTTCCAATCTGGAGTTGCCCTCAGTGGGAGGCGGTGGGCAGGGGAAGGTGTCCTTGTATCCTTTCAGCTTGCTGCCTGTAAGTTGAGTCTGGCTGTGTGCTGAGAAGGCGTAGCAGAGGCCCCCATCCCCATAACTCCCACCTCAACAGCATTCAGAGGGAGGATGGGGGTGTTATTATAATATTAAACATTATTTTAGATTGTCCAACTACTTTTGAGGCTCTGGAAATTGAATGCTATGCAGAAACATGGCTGTAATTCCTAAACAGCTCTATGAAACTGCTAGAATTACAGCTGAAAGTCTGCACTTTGGATTGGAGTCTAGCAACAGCCACACAGCAACAGAGATTTCACTTGATAATTAGTCATTTTATCTCTCTACAGTATATTCAAAGGTGAGTGGCCTTGAATGGCACCACAGTCATAAAGATCGGCAGACCATTAAAGTGGGAATCCTTATGCTAGATTACAGCACACCTTTTTTCTTAGTGCTGACATATGCAGATAAAGGTGATATATTATCTAATTCGGAGATATCCATGTGTGTATTGCATGGACCCCCCTCCACAATTTTTCTGTTTTTTTTTTATTTTTTTAAAGTGTGTTACTGTGAGAGAATCTGAGCGTACACACTAAGTTGGGTCATTGTCTTAGTGTATTAGGCTACTTGTTTTCCCTCACAAGCTTTTCGTGTTGCTTGTTTTCACGAACAGGTAAAATAATGTGAGCATTAACAGCCCCCTAAACTGGTCTGAATGTGTTGTGCTCTCTCTATGAAATGCGAGGCCCATTCACTTTCCTCGTTAGTTGGGAGAGCAGCTGCCTGTGTGGAACAGTGTAGAGGATAATGAGCAATACTTTAACAAGCATGCAAACAGGCGGGCCCAGTAGGATTATAATAAGCCTGTCTGTAATTAAAATGATAACCACTGTTGCATGTAATAAACTGTCAGGAGCTTATGGTAGCATAGTGGAGGAAGATGAATTTGCTGGCACTGGTGGGTTTCTCTTTAAAGACACCGATCCGCAGGCCCATATTCGGTCTTCAACAACAAAACTATTTTTTGCCACTTTTTGTTCCATGCCATAATTCATTCTGCCTTAGCAACGTGTTTATGAGATTTAGAGCACTGCAGGGCAGCATAAAGCACCATATTCATCATCTGTCTCCTTACCAGATCCTGCACAGACATCGCCATCTATTGGGCAGTCGAAGTTATGGCATGGTTTCCTTTACTGAGAAAAACGAAGAGTAAAAGTAAAACGTGAAAAATAAAAAGGGGATAACTGGTGGTGTAAAAGCAAAGTCACAAACAGACTGTAATGAACCAATAGACTCTGACTAATTAAACATTAATAGAAATACACTTATGAAGATAGAGACATTCAGCTTTTGGGAAACTTGGTTAACTGCTCTGCTTTCTGAGTACTTTTCCTGCTGGAACCACATTATAAATCTGACCTGTTGTTCAAGTATTGTTATCAATTTAACATGCGTTGTCTCTCTTTTTTGCTTTTAGGATCTGCGGTTCCTTACCATCTAACTACACAACTAAATGTGTTTATTGTGTATATGTGTTTTTCATTAAGCTGCCACGATCATCGGGATGACATTTAAATTTGCTATGGTGTGAACTACAACTAGAGCCCCAGCGATTTGTCATCAGACTGATATTTTTAGCCGATATTATCTATTATCGTCTAGCATTTATAATGACTGTAAAATGAAACCTTAAAAAGTAAAGAGGAGGGGAGAAACACTTCAACCTTGTTATGAATGTTGGTGTTTTACACTTTTTGACCACCAGAGGGCACTATGCAACTTCCCTGTTGACGACACACTTTTGGATCGTTACAAACACAACCAGCTGATCAGAGCAGAGTGGGGCCTAGATTAAAGAAGTAAAGAAATGCCTAGACATAACAAATATTTGGGCAATCTATCTATGTTTTGTGTGTCAGAAAGAAAAACAAATATTGACTGCTATATCAGGATATTGTTTTGTTTTGTTTTTTAATTCTTAATTATTGATGTCTTAAAAATCCTATATGGGCCAGGCTCTAACTTTAACCTATGACCTGCTTAGTGGATGCAAACAAACAAAAATACTGCAATAAGATATGAAGCGGTACTTATACTCTTCCTGTAGCCGGTGTCTTCAAGAACATAGTTTCATATGATGACATGCACAAACAAAAATTTGTACAGTTAAAAAAAAACAAAAAACACGGCCAGTTTACCCTACTTAGTGCCCCTCAGATACAGTGCTGTTTGTGTTTGGCAACCAGTAGTATATAGCTGTGATGATTAGTTTAATAGTCAAACTGATAATGAATGAATGATTCATTTTAAGTAAAAAATGCCAGCGTCTTCTCTGACACCAGCCTCCATACCATGTTTGATAATACTTTTTAAATAAAACTAAAAATACTTCTGTATTCTTGGTAAACTTCAAGTGATAATATATCATATATATTATATGATATATTAGCACTTGTTGACAGCATTGCAAACCCTTAGCTTTCTCTCACTGAGCTTCATGATGGAGTCACCTGAATTGGATTTCACTTCACAGGTGTGGCTTGTCAGGGTTCATTTGTGGGATTTCTTGCCTTCTTAATGGTGTTGGGATCATCAGTTGTGTTGTGTTGGTACATACCTGACAGCCCTATTTGACAACTGTTAAAATTCATATTATGACAAGAACCAATCAAAAAGACATATATATAATCCATTTAATATAATGTTTTACTTTGTAATTATGTAACAAAATTACACCGAAATTTGTACATGTAATCAAATTACTTTAAGTCATTATTTTGGCTATAAATATTATCTTGAGTGCAGTACTTCTGGGATGAATACTGAGTTCTCTGTGTGCTAAGAAGCTCAATCAGATACCTGTTATGTGTACTGTAGTGAACCAGATCTCTACGTACTGAGACTCAAACTGCATACAAAGTACAACATTCACACTTGCTAAAATACACTAAGTGTCACTGACAGGACTTTTGGTACTCACTGTTAATTCCTACCAGAATTCTCAAGGGAGTCATGGTAACTGTTCATCAAGCCTTTCTTTTTTTGAAATAATCACTGAGTGAACAAAACCTGTATTTTTCAGTCTGTACTTAAGAAAAATAGTAATTTAAAAAAAAGGCAGTGAAAGATTTTTAAGATCTTTGAGGTTCATTGTCCCATGCTTTAAACATGAGCCTTGACACTACTTAGTACCATAATCTGTGTGGTCATGCATTACTTGTCAGTGAGGAGTTTTTCTCCTCCTGACCAGTTCATTGATATTCCCTGCATGTCTGTAGGGATTTTTCATGCTTCAGGTCTTGACATACAGTAGGAGTGGTTCTTTACAAAGTTCACCAAGTTTTGTAGTCAGACTACACAGCAAGGTCAAACTGTCTTTTTTTCTCTATTGCTGGAGACGTTTGCATATGAAATGTAGGATATTATAGCAAGTATTTCAAAGATTTTACTCTATTTCTACTGCATAAAATTAATAATTACAGTTGTTGTAAAATCTGGTTCCCATGAACATTGTGTGCATCGTTCTGTCTCTAGACAGTCGAGTGTCCTTTCTTCTTGTAACCTACCATATTTACCTTTGAAACTTTTCAATATTTTTAACAGTTAAGTGCAACAAGTACAGCAGGGTGCCATGATGGCAAAATATATATCAACCTCATAAACAAGAGCCTAAAACCGCAACTATGAACTGGATTTGCCATGTGGCAGAACTGAATAGTATAGGGGAGAGAATAGTGCATTATATACTTACTCCAACACAATCGAGCCATATTTACTGATCTTCAGGCTATGACTCATTTCAACGTGATGTTTTTGCAGCATAAATTATGGACCAGGAGTCATATTTCAGCAGAGTTTGCTGATTCATTCGCCACATTGAGCTTTCTGCTTCCAAACAGTGCTGTGCACTATCTACATTAAAATGCTCCTTCACTTGTACAGTGTGCCTTAAGTATAAACCCACAAAGGCTGATTGCGTCACCAGGCAACAGAAATCTGTGCATACAATAAGCCTGTCTAATTTGCCCTCGCTGAAGTGGCATTTAATGTAATTTGGATAGTTTGGACTGAAGTGCAGCTCTTGTTTATATACTTTCAACAAGGCACTGGAAATATATTTAAGACGATTATGAGAATGGATTCTTATGAAACATAGTTCACTTTATTAATGTATTTCATGCTGTATGAGCTATGTAAAACTCCCTTTATATAATCCTGATGGTATTTTGTCAGTTCTTAAAATCTTTTTATGTGGTATTTAGACTCTTAAAAATAGGGCCTGAATAAGGGAGCAGCCAGAAATCCTATTTTATATAGACAGAAAACTGCTGACTTTATCCAGAGTTTTCTCATATCTCATATATGTCTAACGCACATTTTCTCTCCTTTCACTTGCTGACCCTGATTTAGCCTATACAATAGATTTTCCGGCCAAAACAGCTTACAACATGAACTTCACCCAGATTAACAATTTCGGAGTTTATTGAGAGCATTTAAATGCAACATCTTACGTCGTCTACGATTTTGACGAATCGCACAGGAGCCGGGACGCCTCCCACCCTCCTTGTTGAGCGGAGCCGCTAGAGTGGAGAAACACATAGCGGAGTCCGGTCCATCTCTACCGCAGCTAGCTAACCCCGCAGCAAGGCCACTGCGGGAAGATGGCGACGGAAAAAGCAAAGCATGAAGGAAGAGTTAAAATTGGACATTACATTCTCGGAGACACTCTCGGAGTGGGGACGTTTGGGAAGGTTAAAGGTATGTGTAACTGTCTCGGGCGTTTGTGCATCCTGCCAGCTGCGAGACGGTGGGAGAGTGAGCTTTTAGCTTAGCTTTCCTAGTATGCTAGCTTAGCAGCTAACTTGTCGCAGTGCTGGGGAGGCAACACACTTGTTGTCGCGCTATTATCTGAACTTTTTTGTGTGTGACAAAACGGAGATTTTAGAGCGTGTCGTTGTAGTTTATAAGATAAAGAAGACACTGCACGTTTTATGAAATTGGCCTGTAGCTGGTCACATACTTTGCCATTTAGCGTCGGTTGCGTTGCGTGCTAGCGAGGGAAGCGCTTGTTGAGACATACACCGGGAAGTCAGCCCCCTTCATTGATGTTGCCGCAAGCAAGAGTAGATTTTAATTAGGAAAGTACGGTTTCCTCTCTTTTGCCTTTAAACCCAACTCTACTACACTACATTTATTCACAACTTCTTTCCCCATGAGTCGTATTTGCCGCCTGTTTCAAGCATTCAATCTTAATTCTGAAGTTTAGATGGAGAGAGTTGGACAAACTCGGCTGAATCTACGCCCACTTTGTCAGTGCACAGGGCTGAACGCTTAGAAGCTTAAGTCAATATACAACTTGAGTTGTATCAACACGCAGTGGACTAAAAATCCTGTTTTATTTCTTAAAAGTAATCGTGTCTGCGCGTTACTTGTTTTGTTTACCTTACAGGCTATTCTGTTCAGTAGAAACACTGAAACCACAATATATATCGAAATGGAGTGGAACCACCGCAAGCTGTGTGATCGGTTAATTCCCAATGAGTCATCTCCCAGCTCTCAGCTATTTGTTGATGTTGAGGGAAAAGAGCTGGAGTTGCTGCTGTGTGATTATGGTCTTGATTACTACCGACACAGCTGGTAAATCAAAACCAGCTGTTTGCTAACTCCCATGGGCAAATGCGCTGTCTTCCCACCGTCCATTCACATGTTATCTTTTTGTTTCTGGTGCGGCTTCTTACCGCTTTCAGTTATGAGGACACTGTATTTGACCTATTTGCTCATGTATTAACTGTGTATTCCCCACTCACCTTTACAGATCATTTAGCATGTTCTAGGATTTTTTTCTTTTGTGGGTGATTTAATGTATTTACTTATCTGGTTCACTGTGGTTCACTTTCAGCTAGAGACATAAAGTAGAGATGTGGCATTCAAAGACTCTTAAATTTAACTATTTGAGAGAATGCTAGAAACAGCAGATATGGTGGTAGAAGTAAAATTTGCAAACTTGTTAGAGGTTTTGGCTAGCTTTGACTGATGTTTCTTATGTGCCCAATAGGTGCTGGAAGGTGTTTCAACATTGTGCGTGGCAAGATTTGCTTCTAGAAGGACTTTCGTTTCAGCATTAGATTTATCGCACTCAGCCAGTTTCAGCAAAAAACAAAAACAAGAGAGCTGTTTTACAGTCTTTCCAGAATAACAAATGACAAAGGGCTATATGCTTGACTGAATACAAAATACTTTTTTTTTTCCTCCTTCCATTTTTTTTTTTTTTTGTTTAATTTAAATGTTTTTATTTTTTATATTCTTAAAATTGTGATAGGAAGTGGTGATTTAGATCTCCCACTCCTCACACTTCCTGCAGGATGTTGGTCCTATTGCTGCCGTCCTTCATCCACCATGCTGCCTTATGTTTCCAAAATAGTTTTCAGATTCGTAGCATGTCCGGTAACCTTTATCCTAATAGTGTAAACAACAAATTACACTTTTGCTTAAGTTGTGTGAAGATGGCTTGTTTTGCACAATACTTCATCCTTCCCTATTTTATATGGCCTTGGTTGTAATAGAATTGCTCCATCCACTCTCTTTTTATCCTTCAGTGGGCCAACATGAGCTGACCAAGCATCAAGTGGCAGTGAAGATCTTGAACAGGCAGAAGATCCGCAGTTTGGACGTGGTGGGAAAGATTCGCCGGGAGATCCAGAACCTCAAGCTTTTCAGGCACCCTCACATAATTAAACTGTAAGTCCTAGATTACATCCTGCTCACTGCTCTATAATCCCCTTGCCACCACATTAATGCCACCCACAGCTATTTTCAGGCTTTTATAGTGTTGTTTTAGAATACATCCATCTAGGACAGTATCTGTCTGACTCAGTCCACTCTCTCTTCTGACCTCTCCCTGTTGTGCAGTATTGACTGTTAAGTTATTTCCTCAGTTGGTCTTTCATTTTAATGTACAAAAGTGCACTGGCTTTGTCTTTGTTGTGGCTAGCTGTGTAGCTTTCTTTGCTGGTATTACTGTCAACATCTGGCAGGCTAAAGCAGATATGTGTGTCATTTGAAATGAGTAATTTTTTAACATCATAGTCTGAGCTGACTGTGACTGTGCCATAATGTTCTGGTGATCTAAGATAAACTTACACTCAGACAGTTGTCAAGGGACTTCCTGTTTGGTAAGGGAATGTTCACAGGCTCAAGGCCACAGTTACAGGGTCATTACACTGACCGGGGGTGTGTATAATTGCCTGAAATACCCATTCCATGTCAAGCATGCACAAAAATGTAGTGTGTGTGTGCACGTGTGTGTGTATGCATGAGGGAGTGATTCCATCTTTGGCAGGGTGCACAGACCACTGGGGCAAAGTACATAACATTGTCTGTCTAGCTGGGATAATAACAACTTGAGTAATATAACATAATACTGCTTCATTTTATTGATAGGATGCTTTCTGCAGTTGCAACACATCAGATTCACAGTTAGTGAACATCTCTAACATCTGCTGAGCTACAGACTGCATGGCAGTCATTATTGCCTTTGTGTTTTATCCAGCATGGTACTGTGTGTTAGTGTTGGATTTACAAAAGCTCTGAATATTTTCGGAAAATATCTTAACACTGTCACATTGTCAGTGCATTTTCTTTTGGTTGTCTGTATTTAAAACTTGTAAAATCTGAGCTGTAGATACTGCATACAATGTGGTTTCTGGGACTTGCTATTTCTCGTGGTTTGATTCTACAGCTTGATAATGGTTATGTAAAACAGCAACAGATGTGGCTTATGTGCAAAGAGAGCTACACGGCATTTTAGTGCAAATAGATGTAGGTATGATGAATGCCACTAATGGACTGCAAGTATGCAGTGGAGTCTAACTCATAGCTCAGTCCGTTGTCTGTCTGGCAACAGAAACATAAAAATGCTGACTTGTTTTCGATGTGTATTTGTGTGCTATTATAATATTCAACATTTGCACAAAGTGCTGCTGTCATACACTTTTTTTAGTCAAGACTGAGGACACAAAACATATTCCATGGCAACTAAGTTTCTTCCTGTTTGTGAGGAATTGTTTTTCTTTGTTACAGGAAACCAAAAATTAGAAGTGTTAACAATCTCCTGTGGGTTGAACTGAGCTGATGGTTGATTAAATTACTTTGTTAAAAATCATTGTAAATGGACTAAAATAGAACACTGGCAAAGTAACATTGAACCTACAAATAAGAGACGTCTATTCGAGTGAACTGTCCAAAACTAAGCACATATTCCAATTATTCTTTGTAATAATTATTAAATGGTAACAGACATGTCTAAATGTTTTTTGTGTAACACCTTCCAACTCCTAATAACCCACATGATTTGTGTTTTGACTGTAGGTATCAGGTTATCAGCACCCCTACAGATATCTTCATGGTGATGGAGTATGTCTCAGGGGGAGAGCTCTTTGACTACATCTGCAAAAATGGAAAGGTACTTTAGGACTGGAAACTTGTATATTGATTTCCAAACTTCTTTAACCCTTTCCTTCATTTCACATTGCACAGATGTTGTATAGCTTATCATTAGTGAGATAAAGAGAACACAGGTAAGTATCATATACTTGTTGTCATCATCAGACTACAGTGGAGATAAAGTAGTCTTTGAACTTCGTAAACTGCAAAGGCTGAAAAAGATATTCAAAACACAACATGAGGTGCTGCTTAGTCATCAGTGATGTTCTGACTGAGGAAGGGAAGATCACACCTAATGAATAATTTCTGCTTTGACAGTTGGATGAAAAGGAGAGTCGGCGACTGTTCCAGCAGATCATTTCAGCAGTAGACTACTGCCACAGACACATGGTGGTACATCGAGACCTTAAGCCAGAAAATGTGTTGCTTGATGCGCATATGAATGCCAAGATTGCAGACTTTGGTGAGTAGTTCTTGGACTTAAATTGAGGAGTCTTAGCAGGAACCACTGTTTTTAATTTGTTAATTATACACACAGTAGTAATAGTAATGATAATATTTATTTGTAGAGCACTTTCATAGAAAGTCCTTTCCAAAGCAAAGAGTAAACAAAGCAAAAAGCAAACACGGTAACAAACAATTAAAACACCATAATCCATAATTGAAGCATAAATAAACAAAAAGACAATAATACCCCAAGAACTACATACAATAGAAAGCAGGTGGGTAAAACCTCAGTTGAACTTGACAGTCTAATGTCAGACAGAAGGCTTTTCCATAATGTTAGGGCATGATATAAAAGTATGTTGTTTCCTTAACCTTTGGGACCTGCAAAAGACCACTCCCTTGAGAGTGTCGGGACCTTATAGGTACATATGGTCTCACAAGATCACTCGAGTAGCTTGGTGCTCTGCTAGTTAATATTTTATAAGACAGCAGCAGTACTTTAAAATCTGCTCTTGTCTGAACAGGAAGACACTCAAGAGAGCTGAGCACTGGAGTAATATCACAATTAGATAAACTAGTCAAATCCACGGTGCTGCAATCTGAACCAACTGCAGACCTCTAAAGATCTTCTTGGGCAAACCTGACAGTAAAGCATTGCAACGATGCAAGATGTCACAAAGACATGAACTAGAACCTTGGCCTCCCTGAGTGCCATCATATGTCTGATTTTAGCAATTTTTCTCGCCTTGTTAATGAGTGTCAAATTAAAGGGTCTGATCAAAAAACACCAAGATGCTTACCAAATCCTCAGAGTGGATCACACAGTCATCAAGACACAAAGAAAACTGGTCATATTTATGACTCACTCTTGCCATTCCCGTCACTGACATCTCAGTTTTAGCTGAGTTTAACCCCCTGGTGCTACATATTATTGAAAATAAAAGTGGGCCAGGGACTGACCCTTGTAGGACTCCATACTTAATAGTGCACAGCTCAGAAAATAATTTAAAACATACATTGAGATCTTTCTGGAAAGTATAGTCTCAACCGTTGACAGACCTGAGATGACAAAGTGTTTCATAAGCCTGTTCTTACGTATGTTGAGGTCCACTGTTTCAACCACAGCGCTAAGGTCTAATAACAAAAGAACAGAGGTTGAGTCAGAGTCCAACACAAGTAGCAGATCATTTACCACCGTTAAAAGTGTAGTTTCTGTAGAGTGGTTAACTTGAAAGGCAGACTGCAGTGGATCAAATCAATCATTTGTTAACAGGTATTTCACAAGTTGATTAGAAGTCACTTTCTCAGCAGATTTTTTTACAAGAAATCCAGATTTGAAACAGAATTTCAAAAAACTGTCCCTCAAGTTTGACTACTTTTGGTATTTTGATTGGCTTTTAATGTGAGCTTTTAGCACATAGGTTTCTAGTCCATGAGTAGATTCCAGGGTTGTTCAGTGTGAGCATGAAAACACTTATAAACAAAAAAACAATTTTGATAACAGTTTGTCATTTCAGCGATCAATAATTTCTGGCAGTAGTGTGCCAGAAACATGAAAATGTTTCAGAAAAACTAAGAAAGGTAATGAAAACTGATTGTTCACATTCCTGTTTACCAGTAATCATGATTTCCAAATATATGATAAGAATTTGAGAGCTTTCCAAATCTTGTCTAGGATGTAGCAGTTTTCCCCTTAATTAACCTTAATATGTTCCTTAAATTTGGCTAAGCACATATACAGAACTACATTCAAGTCTTTCATAATATTAGACTTTTCCAGTGTGCGTTGGTTGTTATTTAGCCTGCAGTTCTTCCAAATTATTTCGAATCTTTAGTAAAACTTTTTGGCCTACAGAAAACAAAACGGGTATATACTTAATAAAGCACATTAAGCTAAAACCAAACTAGAATGTTTTGAAACTACATTAAAAACAGTTAAATGTTTATGTGAGGTAGATAATTGAATTTGTGTTTTGAAAAATGTGTATATTATATAATATTTAAAATGTTTTGCAGGTTTATCAAACATGATGTCAGATGGAGAGTTCCTTAGAACAAGTTGTGGTTCTCCAAACTATGCTGCTCCTGAGGTCATCTCAGGAAGGTAATGGCTTATTTTAAATTCTGTTTTGTTTTTTCTTTTCTTCTAATGATACTTTACTTATGTTTCTGTCTCATTTTGAAATGTAACTCGAAAATTGCCTAGTTAAAAATGTTTTTTGTGATTGTTTCTTTTTACGCCTCCTCAGGTTATATGCTGGACCAGAGGTGGATATTTGGAGTAGTGGGGTGATTCTCTATGCCTTGTTGTGTGGAACACTTCCCTTTGATGATGATCATGTGCCAACACTTTTTAAGAAGATCTGTGATGGGATCTTCTTCACCCCACAGTATCTGAACCCTGCAGTAATAAGCTTACTGAAACACATGTTGCAGGTGGACCCGATGAAAAGAGCCACCATCAAAGAGATTCGGTAAGCCTGGCGAGAGTATTTACAAAGTCAAAAATCCTATAGTCTGGTAGTTTTTTTTTTTTTTTGGTTGTCTAGATCAGGGGTGCCCAATCCCAGTCCTCGAGAGCTACTGTCCTGCAGCTTTTAGATGCATCCCTACTCCAACACAGCTGTATCAAATGGTTGGATTACCTCTTCAGCATGCCATCAAGTTTGGCAAAGGCCTGATAACAAGCCTTTCATTTGATTCAGGTGTGTCGGAACAAGGATGCACCTTAAAGCTGCAGGACGGTAGCTCTCGAGGACTGGGATGTGGCACCCCTGGTCTAGATTTTAAATCACATTATTTCATGATGACAAGGGGCTGTCTGCATAGAAAATTAGTTCTGTTGGAGCTGTTTGCATTCATGATCTTTTAACTACCAAAATGATTCTTCACCACAGAGAGGACGAGTGGTTCAAAAAAGATCTGCCTAAGTACTTGTTTCCTGAGGACCCCTCCTACAGCAACAACATGATTGACGACGAGGCTCTGAAGGAGGTTTGTGAGAAGTTTGAGTGCACAGAGGAGGAGGTCCTTACCTGCATATACAGTCGCAACCATCAGGACCCATTGGCTGTCGCCTACCATCTCATCATTGACAATCGTCGCATCATGAGCGAAGCCAAGGATTTCTACTTGGCATCTAGCCCTCCTGACTCTTTTTTAGATGACCAACACCTGACTTCATCAGGTGCACCGATAGTCAAGCCTCACCCTGAGCGTGTACCCTTTCTCGTGGCGGAGACTCCTCCCAGGAGTATCCGCCATACGCTGGATGAACTGAACCCTCAGAAGTCCAAGCACCAGGGTGTTAGGAGAGCCAAGTGGCACCTGGGTATACGCAGTCAAAGTAGACCAAATGATATCATGACGGAGGTGTGCCGTGCAATGAAACAGCTGGATTATGAGTGGAAGGTAAGGAAGAAGGGGGACGCGATATAGGAGGAAAGACTTAATATATAACTATTAAAAAAAATTTTGTTAAAAAATTGTCTCACAGATTAGATATTGAAGGTGGATTGCATTAAAAGTTTAATAAGCTCCAGGTGTACTTTTAAAGCATCACAGAGACACATTTCTTTCCTTTCAATAATTTTCTAGGTTGTGAATCCATATTATCTGCGTGTGAGAAGGAAGAATCCTGTTACTGGGATGCTTGCCAAGATGAGCCTTCAACTGTACACAGTGGACAGCAGAACCTACCTCCTTGACTTCCGTAGCATAGACGGTAAGTTTCACCTTCACTAGTCCATAGCAGTAGGTGAGGAAACAGTCTGCATTTAGGTCACCACTCATTTGCATAAGCACCCGGCAGGATACACTGATAAGGTTACATAGCTAACCTGTGTATGGCTTAAATATTAGGGAATAAAACACATGAAATATCATACATGAGGCTGTTATTTGTTATGATTCAAAGTGCTCCATTAAATCTGTGTCATAGCCTGACCTGCACATTCCCAGAAATGTAACTGCATATGACGCAGATGTCAATATCTGTTTATTGATTAGCACATGGATTATACCACAGGGAAACAAGATGTAATAGAATGTAATTACATGCTATGCAGAGGCTAATATTCTGCCAGTGTAGATGCCTTTGTGTCTCATTTTATTAGCTCTGGCGATATGTGCATAAACTCAAGGTCAATTCTGAATTCCCCTTATCTTCCTGTGTTTCAATAAAAGTAACTGTTGTTCGAGATTTATTAGTTCCATGAACTGCTTGGTTTCAATTGTGATGGCAGACACACCAGCATACAAAAACAAAAGCAAACAAGGACAGGTGGGGATTCAACACAGTACTTTGCAAAATGAGGAAATTGTGTTAAAGGGCAGTCATAACACGTCAGTGTTTGGAAATGATTTGACTCGTGAAGCTCAATGGCAGCAGTACAGCATGTGTTGTAATTTGCAGATGGATCAAGTTTTGATTGCCCTTTGCTTGTATTGTATTGTATTGTATTTAATTTTTAAAACTAGTCTCTAACAACTTACACTCAGTTTTGTAACGTTTGACCAGTTAACCTAGATCTTCAGGTAAGCCCTAAACTCAGTTCTCTGTATCTTCACTGTTTATCTGGATTTTTGTCCTCTAGTATGCTGCCTCAGAGTGGAATTTATAAATGATTAACTCATGGATGATGGTTTGGGAAGTCTGTGTAGGTGTTTGGCATTACCTCAAAGGAAAACATGAGATTCAAGTGCTGTTGTGGGGTTCTGATACGGCACAGGCTTTCCATTTAAAGTATGTGAAGCTTTGGCTTTGCGCTACTGCAAAGTCAGTCATTAAGCTTATGTTTATCTGAACTTGTACCTGACGACTCAGAAATATAGAAAATATTATGCTGATTGTTTAAAATTTTGTCTATAACTACACATAATTAATTGCATGAGTTTATAGTTTAGGTTAATTTAGTATTTAAGCTCTTTGCGTGATAGTGTAGCAATATTTCTTAAATTAATCATTTACCTGTTTGCAGTAATATTTGTTGCAGGTCTGATGGTGCTTAACAAAATTATCTGGGAACTAAGTTTGAGAGACTGCACTTATATTAAATGGTTAGATCCAGCAAGCTTGGGCATTGTTATATGTCCGTCCGTTGGACAACATGGAGGAATATGAGATAAGTTGTAAAAAGTATAAGCCTTCAGCAGCTGTATTAGTGCAACAGTCCTGCCTCCTGTAGGGAACCTGGGTGCTAATGCTGTTAGCCTAAGTTCATAATAGGACTGCTGACTGCTGTAGCAGCAGCAGTTCAGGCACTACCAAATTGGGCACAAATCGGGCACCAAATCAGGAAAGTTGGATGCATCCTCTGACACTTCATGGGAAGGAAAGGGATGTGTGAAGGTGGATTACAAGAAAGATTTTCACCATCATATAAAGTACTGTGCTGCTATATATACAGTACTTACCTCATTTTTTTATATTTCGCTTCCAAGCAGCCAGAGCTTTTTTTTGTAAGTGGTCCTGAGCAACAGTTGTCCAGGATTTCTGAGGGTTTTTCTTTGGACATTGGCTACTTTTTCACTCATTTTAAGTCCAATCCCTGTATCTTAACATTTTGTTGGTTAAGCCATTTAACACTAACCTGTGACTCATTCAATCACAGAAAAGGGACCTAGCTCAAGAGATAAACACATCGCTCCAGCTGTTTTTCCTGGCAAATTATAAAGAAATGAGGGCTGGCTCAAGACTTTTGACTGTTTGACACCTCCTGTCGCTGCAAGTGTGTGTCTAACGCCCCAGATTATAATAATTTGACCAAGCAAGGTGGAAATTGGGACTGCACTAATCTCATAAAATTAATACGGTCAGCAGTATTTTGATCAAGAAAATTCAAATACAGTTGTATGCAGTCTGTCCAGCATTAAAACAGGTGTTAACACAATGCATAACCACATTCATAGGAGGCAGGTCATGCACCAGTAAATACAGCTACATTTAAAATATGTTCATTTTAGAAAGCCAAAAAGCTTTATATTAGAATTTGTTTACTGGTCAAGCCCTCGTGAACAAAAGGCTTTTTATCTCAGTAAATGGTGGCTAAGAAGAAGTCAGTGAACAGAGATATATGTGGGTGTTAGAACCATGGACTGTATAGCCACAGCTGCTTTGAGAGGAAATGGTGAACACTGCTTTGGCTTGTGCATATTTCATGAAATGAACACAAAATTGTTCAAACTCAGGGTGTCGGGATGATCTGGGTGTCCGCAGTTCAGCATCTACATGTCAGTTTATTAGGTTAATAGGAAGAAAAGAATCTTTATTTTTGACTACAAAAATCTTACACTTTAAACTATACCTAGCCTAAACAATCGACTAGGTATAAACTAGTGATTAATTTCACTGTTTACAGCAGTGTTTCTGTGGCAGGAATTGAATTGAGTATTTTCCAGGACTTGTAGATACCCTGGTGATACCATTGAACTTCTTGTGTTTGAAAATCAGTTTCTGTCTTATTGTTCAGATGATATGTTGGAGACTAAATCTGGAAGTGCTACCCCTCTGCGCTCCGGCTCTGTGGGCAACTACCGGACCACTATTAAGAACGATGTAGATGGAGCAGAGCTTCCAGGTACACCTAGTACTGTGCACCCCACCAAGACTGGAGAAGGCTCTTTGACGTCATCGTTGACCTCATCCATCGATTCCACAGGAGGCGGGGACAACGCATCTGTCCCTCGACCAGGAAGCCACACCATTGAGTTCTTTGAGATGTGTGCAAATCTTATCAAACTACTTGCACGATAGCTCGCAAAACAATCGCTAGCCTTTTTCTCCCTCTGAGTGTCTTTATAGCAATAAGCATGCAACCGAATCGTGGCTCAGTTCATCCCAGCTGAGGATGAAGTGATTGTTCCATGGCACTGATGCAGGTTGGTGTTCCCTAAGCTGAAGGGATGTATACTGAGCTGACTGGGGATGCAAAGGGTTACTGGGGGAAAGACAAATGACTAGCTGATTAATTGGCTAGGACAGAACATTTAGGAACGAGGGTTTTACAATTTCCTGAACAACTTAATAGCAAGCGTCTACATCCCAACTACACATATATGCGCAAGTGATTACACTGAATTTTCTGTACTGTAGTCAGGTGAGCACTGCTTTTCAGTACAGAGAGCAAAATCACATTCTTACCTGCACAAAAGGAAGCCACACATTGAGGTTGGGGGTTTGGGTGGCAGTCACGGGATGCAGGAAGCACTTTTGCACAAGTTTCTTTTATTTCCTGCTGCTCTTGTTGGGGTTTTTTTGTTTGTTTGTTTGTTTTTTTGTTCTTTTCAGTAGAGATCTGAGAATTGGCGCACATGTTCTGAAGCGCTATATATAACTAGGATCGGCATTCCCATCACTTTCATTGGAGTCTGAACAAGTTCAGTGACTCCTGTATTTCTGTCTTGCGTCAGGGACTAAAGAAAGCGTTCATCAAATTTACGTTGGGTTTTTTATTTTTAAAGAAATTGTCAGACTAAATTTCATGGTTTTGTCCTGTTGTAAAAATTTGTTTTTGAATTTGTCTGTCCCCCACATTTTTATATATAAAGACATAAACATATTTATCAGTGCATTAAGTAGGTGGAGTGTTGGTTCTAAAGGAAATTGAAATTTTTTTCTTTCTTGCATTAAGATCTATTGCTGGATGATATATATATATATATATTTTTTTTTTTTTTTTTTTA
>VUQG01027476.1:30890-46573 GCA_015106755.1 Etia nguti | reverse complement strand
AGAAACCTACACACAAGAAATATGAACACCTGGCTCCTTCTGTAACCAACAACAAAGGCGTGTGTTTCTCTTAAATTTTACACGTTCATATTTTTAAATATACAATTCTTAAATGTTGTCTGTACAGAGCCAGCTATGCGCTATTAGGGGTGCATTCCATCTGTGCTTTAAAAGAAAGAGAAGAAAACAAAACCTGAAATTAACAAAAGAAAAAATAAATTCATAGGGCTTAAAGTGTTTCTTACAATGCTGGTTTTTTTGTCTCTACACAATCCTCAAACCAGTGGGGCTCTAAGTGTCTGCAGCTCCCTACCAAGCACAGCGCAGTTACTGCTCCCAACCACCAGGTGGGGACAGATTCAATCAAGAGAAAGAAGAGAGAAGTTGCAGCTTGTGTGTGTGCGCGCGCGCGTTTTGCACGAGGAATGACTGAGAGGAGGGGACAAACCATTAGCAACCCCCGCCCAGAAAACTAAAAAGGAAGTCATCAGGGAGGTAATACATATAGCTGTGTCTGTGTGTGAACGTTACCGAGCAACTCACAATCTAAAAAAAAAAAGTACTTTTGCCAGACCTGAGAAACTTCTAACATTAATTCCAAACGCTCAAGAGGAAATACAGACAAATCTTATTTTTCCCCATTTATTTTAAACAGATGCTGTTTTGCAGATTTTTTTTATTTTTATAATACAAGGTCTGCAGAAAGAGACAAAAAAAATTATTTTTTTTCCTCCAAACTAAGTGGAAAAGAGAACTTGTGTGTAAACTTGGAAATACTGATTTTTGTTGCTCTATAGGGATGGGAGCAGAAAATATAAAGAAACCTCATCATAAGAGCAAACCAATGAACTTCAGGGTGGACGCCAGCCCGCAGCTGCTTTTGCAAAAATTATTAATATTTTTAAAACGACTGCATCTCTCCCTCATTTTCTGCGAGTCAGTCCTCCAAACGACACTCATAGATCTCTGCGCACAGCAGTGTGATGCCCCTTTAAACAACTTTATTTTAAAAACAACCCCCAAAAAAATTGTGAAGGGAAAAAAAAAAAGCTGTAAATGAGGTGGAAGTGAAAACTAAGCCTAGAAGTTCATATTTATATATGAAAATATTTATATATAGCATACATATTATATATGCTATACTGTGTCGTGATTCCTCTTAACTTTTTTTTTTTAAACCATAACATCCAATTACACGTCTCCCATTTCTGAACAGGCAACAAAAAGCAGTTACCAGGCAGACAAGCCAGAAAAAATAACTGAACAGCCTCAAACGTGGAGGGAGACGATTTTTTTTAAAAAGGGGAGGGAAAAAAAAGGGAAAAAGAAATAAAATGTACAACAAAATAAACAGTCAGTGGTTGGTGCGGTTTATTTTGTGGTTGAAGAATAATCCATCAGCTGCAGCAAGATCCCAATCACTGAAGACATAGTGCCGGTGTAGAGCCGTAGAGGTGTCCAGGCGGGGTGTTAAAAGTGATGAATACACACACACACACTCTCAGTCTCTCTCACGCACAATCACACACACACGGTTGTTGGTTACAGTCTGTGGTTATGGTTTGTTAAAGTAGGTAGGGATGAAGGCGGAGCAGGAGAGGATGAGGAGGACCAAGGGAGAAGGTGGGGGCTGCTTTAGTTGTGGATCTTGATTGCTTTCTCCAGGTAGGTGTAGCGACCTCTCTTTGGAGCTTTGTTGAAATGATCCAACCCTAGCCAGGGGCGCGGGTGGGACATGTTACCTGCACAGGAAGACACATCAGAGAGGTCATTAGGAGGAGTGACAGCACCACCTACAGTACAGAAATCACATGAACAGTAACAGGAGCGGTGGGAGTATTTCTGTAGCCCGCGTGACATCGACATTAATCTCAGGTGTTGCTGACACACCGGCCAATATTAGAGAAAGAAAGTCCAGTTTTATTGATTCTGGTGACTGGGTTGGGCTACACACATGAAAACTATCGACTGCTGGGGAGCTTTTGGCCATTCGACGCCGTTACATCACAAATAAGAACCAATCACTGCTGCAGACCAAGCACACACCCCGCCCATCCCTCAAAACACCAGTCTTCGAACTACAGGAACCCTCCAGAGGTTCTGCGTCACGCTTGTAGAGGAATCACTGGAGAGGCAGTGTGGCAAGTACCAGAAATATACTCGCCAGCCGCTTTGTAAGGTACACCTGTGTAACTGTTTGTGCACACACACAAACACACACACCCCTAATCAGCCAATATCATGACAGCAACTCAGTACATTTTGCCCCACAGACATGATGAAGGTGACCTGCTGAGGTTAAAACTTAACATCAGGGAAGAGGGGTGATTTAAGTGACTTTGAATGTAGCATGGTTGTTGGTATCAGACGGACTGAGTGTTTCAGAAAGTGTTGAATTGGTGGGATTTTCCCACAAAACCATCTCTGGGGTTTAAAGAGGACGGTCCGAAAAAGAGAAAACATCCAGTAAACAGGGGAGCAGTTCTCTCTCAAATAAGCGCTCGTTACAACCAAGGTTGCAGAAGAGCATCTCTGAATGCACATGTCAAAGCTTGAAACAGATGGGCTACAGCAGCAGAAGACCAGTCCGGGTGGCACTCCTGTCAGCTAAGAACAGGAAACTGAGGCTACCGTTTGTACAGGTTCACAAAATTTGGACCATAAAAGATCAAACTGTCTTGTCTGAAAAGCTGATTTCTGCTGTGACATTCAGATGGTAGAATGTGGCATAAACAACAGGAAAGCATGGATCCATCATGCCTCTTATCTACACTTCAGGCTGTTGGTGGGGGTTTAGTAGTGTGGGGGATATTGGTACTGTATAAGCATCATTTAAACACAACAGGCTCGCCGAGTATTGCTGCGGACCATGTCTATAACCAGTGCAATCATCTTCTAATGGCTGCTTCCAGCAGGACCGCAAACTATGTCACAAAACTCAAATCACCTCAAACTACTTTCTTGAACCTGACGATGAGTTCACGTTAATCAAATAACTTCCACAGTCACAAGATCTCAGTCCAATAGAGGACCTTTGGGATGTGGTGGAACGGGAGATTCACATCATGGATGTGCAGCCGACAAATCTGCAGCAGCTGTGTGATGCTGTCATGTCAACGTATCTGAGGAATATCTCCAGCACCATTTTGAATCTGTGCCATAAAGAATGAAGGCAGCTCTGATGGCAAAAGAAGATCCGACCCAGTATGAACACAAGGTGCACCTGGCAAGGTGGCCAGTGAGTGTACATAAAAGGTCTTTAAAGTTCATTATTAGGTGGATAAACTTGTATAAATATGAGCAGCCGTGACATTGAACTGGTGGATGATGAGGCACTGTGCTCGAATCTGAGGAATGTCTGTCCTTGTGATGCAGTTTCATTCTCTTGTTTTATTTTTGTGTTTGGCTCTAGCCCGGTGTCGTTCAATCAGTGCAGTATCAGTAACAGCAGCAGGTACACTGGTACCGCTCCCAGTAGCACCGCAGGCAGTAAATACCTGGCTGTGGTTCAAAGTCCTTCAGGTTGACCTCGTACTCATCCTCATTGATGTACTGATGTCGACCCATCATCACAATTGCAAACTTGAACTGAGAACACACAGAGACAGACATCTGATGGTTAACTACCCCCGTGTTAACACTTTATTTCATCATTTAAGCGTCAGGATAACGCTGTTATAAGAAGAAGCAAACCAACGATGACCTACCTTCTCAAACTCTTTCTCCTGGATGTCCAGCATGGTCTGGATCCTCCTCATCACCTCCCGAAACGACTCACCCTGCACAGAGGAGAATGGGATGGAAGTGAGTCAGGAGGAAATAAAATGAATAATAATCCCCATGTGGTGGTACAAGTACACAAACAACACACACCTGTCTGATCTTGAGCAAGAAGGGAATCCCAAAGGTGCCAAAGACCTCCTTATGGAAGTGAGCAACAGGGATTAGCATTTCAGTGTCCTTATCCAAGTCCACCTGGTCCAAAGGAATCTCCTGAAAAAGCCAAGCGGCACAAGAGAGATGAAGGAAGAAAATAAGCTCAGAGCGAACCATTGACTATAACATAAATAAAAAACTAAAGTGTTTACTGACACCTGGTGGTCAAAGTTTTTAACACGCCGAAATGACGCAAGTGCTACAGAGAAAACTGAGCCAGAAGCTTGGTATTTAACCTTTAAGAAGCATGAAGAAGTAATACTTCTACTGCTAACTGACTGGCTGTGAGGGCAAAAATACAGTGTCGGGCTGACGGCATGTTAAGTGGAAGTTAAACGGCTAACATAAAATAAACGACACGGTGAAACGCGCTGCACAGGCAACGCCTCGCATAAACACTCACCTCTATTCTGAAGGTGCGGCTGGCAGCAGGAGATAAACATTCTAGCAGCTCGTCCTCCTGGTGAACTCCGATGATTTTATAGCTTACTATCTCTAACAGCCTGCAGAGGGAGAACGAGGGAGGAGGCATTAACGCTCTGCAGGAGCTTCTCAAATGCAGCAAAAATCTGATTCTGACATCACACCAGGGAAAACAACAAATTCAACAAAAATAAAGGTGCCAGTGCTGTCACGGAGAGCAGGTTTACAGAATGAAATGGGACTGTGCAGGCTGCGGTTGCTGTGAGTGTTGTAATTGTCAGACTATAATTTTAAGTACTTGAAAAGTGTTTAAAAAAAGAAGAAGATGCACACACTTCGCACATGGTTAGGATTTTTGTTTGTTTAAAAAAACAAAAACAAAGGGGTTAAACAAAATGCAAAATGTTACCTGGATCAAGATGAGTGGAAAACTAAAGCGATAAAGTGACTACAGACAGTCTAGGCCTCAACAACAAGCACTCGATCTCTAGTGATTTGCCCAGTGTCAAAGATAATGTTCAAAAAGCTAAAACTGACCATATTGTGCTCGCTTTTTAAATTTTAACTGAGTTTACCATCAGATACAAACTCCCCGTATGGCAGGACAGCTGAAGCAGCTGTCAAAAAGTTCTGATTGCAACCACCGAGAGGAAGACAAGCAAGCCAAACACAGATGGATACCTGAGCTTCTCAGAGCCATTTTCAGACAGCTCCACAGCCTTTTTACATTCTTCCAAAAGGTCCCGCACACAGCCGTGCTTGTCAGGGTAAAGAGTAATCTCCTGCAACACAAGAAACAGAGTTTCATGTTCAACTATGGTTGAATCACAGAAACATTTTTCCTTATGTAAAGTTTTTTTTTATTTAAAGTGTCGTACCTCCTCTCTGAACTGGCTGTTGAGCCATATGGATTTAAAACTTCTCCTGTTCTCAAAGTCTGTTATCTTCATCTTTAACTGTAAACACATAACAGAGAAAGAGAGGGAGAAAAACAAAGTTATTCCTTTTGTGGACTGTTGTAGGATGTGGCCTTCCATTTTCTTCCGCTTATCTTGGGCCGGGGTCACCAGGGCAGCAGCCTAAGCAGAGAAACCAAGACCTCGCTCTCCCCAGCCACCTCCTCCAGCTCATCGGGGGGGAACTCCAAAGCGTTCCCAGGCCAGTCGAGAAATTTGGTCTCTCTCGTGTGTCCTGGGTCTACCCTGGGGCCAGTTTTCGGTAGGACATACCACGAACACCTCATCCAGGAGACATCCCAGTCAGATACCCGAACCACCTCAACTAGCTCCTTTCCACGTGGAAGAGCAGCGGCTCTATACCCAGTCCCTTTCAAATAGCTGAACTCCTCACCCTTCCTCTAAGGGAGAGGTTAGCCACCCTTCAGATAAAGCTAATTTCTGCCTTTTGTATCTATGATCTCATTCTTTTGGTCACTAGGTTCAGGTTCAGGTTCAGGTTCAGGTACCCAAAGCTCGTGACGTAGGTGAGAGTAGGGACGAAGATCAAGATTCAAATCCCAGTCGCTCATGAACAAGACACGGAGATAAATCCTCAGCTGGGGTACTAACTCGTTCCTGAGCCAAACTGAGGACTGTTTTCCGGCTGAGGACCATGGCCTCACACTTGGAGGTGCTAATTTTAGGAGTCGCTTATTGATCACTTATTTATCACAACTGTTTGTGTGATAAAAATTCAGGAAGCCAGAAATCATTTTTACCCCACTGGCTTTGTTTTCTATCAGACAGCATTTTATAACATGATAAAAAGGTTTCTGTTTTCATTCCATGAGAACAAAAACAAAGAATAATGGAGGAAAGACAAAAAGACATTTAGGATTACCAGAATGATTACCGGCAATATGAAACACTGAGCTCCTTTTCAGGGGAAACGGCAGTTATCATACTCGAAAGAGAGAACAAAGACAAACTTGAAATCCTGACACAGCAAAAGTAGACAAACCAGTCCTACCTGCTGGTAGTAGAGTTTCTTGGGCTGCCGAGGCTTGAAGAATTGCAGCAGGTCCCGCAGCGTTCCCTCATAGTTGTGTCTGAGAGGATTCCCTGGACCGTCCCTGTACCTGGCCACCACACCACCAGGCAGGGGGGGAGGACAACAAAGGGGAGGGAAGAAGGGTGGAAGGAGAAGAGAAAGAAAAATGGGAGGAAAAGAAGCAAAGGAGCAGAGGTGGAGTAAACAGCAGAGCAAGAAAACAAAGAAAAAAAAAAAGAAAAGAAGGACAGAGGGAGAGGGAAGAGTAGGAGGAAAAACAACAGAAGACAGGTGGAAGGGGGACAGGTTATGCAACATTTCTACTGACAACTGCAAGTAATCAAATCAAAGGCAAACCTGACAAAAGCTACGAGTCACAACACTATTCAAATGCGCTCTCCACGTTCCCTTCTACATGTCAAACAGAATGACAGAATTTTGAAAAAACAGCCTTGAAACAACACTGTATTATTCATTAAACTACAGCCCATCCTTTAGCAGAGATTTTCCTGGCTCCAAATGGGCCTTTTGGGAGATGACTACGCACGTCAGCGAGATCGATCTACGTACAGTGAAGGTGATGTGTCAGTTATTTGGTCCAAATCCATGTGGTTTCCTGTTCTTTCTGACCATCCAATTAAGAAACAACATAACACGCTTTAGTAAATAAAACACCAAAAATAACAAAACCGGTCAAAAACGTTTTGTCACAGTTCTCTGCTAAAACCTCTCCCTCTATTCAAGAAAAGCCTTTGTTTAGTATAATCAAGCCAGTCAGAGAAAAACCACAAAAAAAGGAATAATTATGCTACAGCAAAAGCATAATTACTCAGTTATGTGCAAAGCAAGAACTAAAGTTCTCTCCCTTGTAGTTCAATGTTGTTTCAAAGCCCTTAACTGCATTTTCTCTGACTATAAATGCCATATTTTGGCTTACAGTGAGAACAACGGCTTAAAAAAAGAAAAAAAAAAGAAAGACAGACAATCACTATTATGCACTGTTATTGTTACTACATTTACAAAGAATGCAGAGTGTGTGTGTGTGTGTGTGGATGAGACAAGCCTCCTACCCCTGTGACTTGAAGAACTGCAGTAGCATGGGATCTGTGTTCAACCTCTGCGCTACAGTCTTAGCCACCTGACAAACACAAAAACAGACAGTACATGATGGGCCTGTCAGATTTCACCTGTCAGTCAAATTTAATGCCGGCAGGAGGAGGGGGTGGGGGGCGGCAGAAATCCACTCCTGGATTACTTCTAAAAGTATCTAACAGTAGCAGCAAAAAAATCAGTCTTCGCATAATGACTCTGCAGCTTCACATCGGTATTTTTAAAAATGAAATAATAAGAGTAAATCAATATTCATCCAAAGTGCCTCAAACGATTGTACCTGAAAATAGTTCATGCGGTTCGACAGTGTGACCACAAAACCGGGGTCGTTGTGGATGGTCTTGTCACAGAAAATGACGTCCACCCGGTGGTAGAGATCCCGGAAGTAGTCCTTGGCCGTAGGCAGCTCACTGCTGTCGTTCTCTGGGTCGTCCCTGTGGTGTTGGAGAAAGGTTGGAAATACAGTTTGAGGTACGGGATGTGTTGTATTGACGGGAAAACAGAGATCCATGTGACAGAGGCAAGTGTGAGTGAAGTGAAGGGAACGGTCAAGGACAGAAAGAGCAGGACAAGAAGTAACTGAAGGCACAGGCACAACAAGTAAAGCTAACAAGTTCTATAACAATTTCTCAACCAGAGCGTCATTAAAGAGGGACATTTAAAATCAAGGCAACTTGACGCGTGTTGACCTCGGGAAGTTCTTACGATCTGGCAAAGCTCCCAAAAGAAACACCTCCCAGGATTGCACTGCACGTCAACTTTAACAAGATATTACTTGAGTGCTGGAGCCAATCCAATATGTGAAACGCACCAAGATATCAATTTGCTCCAATTTCTCAAAGCACAAGTGCCAAATCCCCCCAAAACAACTTACTTCTGGAAGACAATGATGTCCCCGTCCATGAGCTCGTCCAGGGCCTTGTCCAGAGAGACATCATAGTCCTGTATCCGCTCTGTTAGATTGGGCTTTACTTCCTGTAACACACCAAGCATCAAGGGTTATTGCAGTCAATTTGTTTGGTAAGTGCAACAGAGTATTTATTTTTGTGGCAGATATATTAACACCGAGGCCTACATATGACAGTATGAAAGTGTGCACGTGAGAGCCTGACAAACAGCTTCTGTGCCAGACAGAGGAGCCTGAGAGAGTGAGGGAGCAAGTGAGAAAAAGACAGGAGTGTGTCAGCGACTGAGCGTCACAGAAATAGATCACCTCATAGAGGATAAGGCTAGTTTCCTGCTGAAATCCTGCTCTCTCACACATGACTGGCAGCAGGTCTCCTGGTTAGAGGGAAAAATGAGAAGCAGAGAAACATCTCAAAATCTTTACGTTCACTGCAGACGAAGAACTCATACACTGCACCTTATGACAGGGTACTGAGGTTATAACGGAGTCAAACTTACTTATTTTGCAGGATATAGGTGTGTAGATATGTCCACAATAATTTAAGCTTCTGGTTTTGGGGTCATACATCTTCAAGAACAACATGACATCATCTGGAAACAACAGACAAAGGTGAAATCAGCAGCCATACAACACGTCTGCCAAAGAAGTGGTTGAGGAGCAGTATAGCTTGAATTTGCATAAATATTGTTCAACTGAAACACTAAACGAAGCGCAAATGCCACTTGTTGTTCTGCGTTTGTGTCTGTTGGTGCAGTTCTCCAGCTATGCAAAGGGAAAGACTGAGCGAACAGAAACACAAAGAGATACGTTCAAGGGTTTGCAGTTTTAGTATTTTTAACCTTCGGGTTCACTTAGTTCCACTATGAAATTTGTTTTCTTCACAGCAGGGGCAAACCAAAAGGACCGCCAACAGCTTGTAACCTACATTTGCAGTTTTTCTGCATGTTTCTGACACTGCCCCAAGTGGCAGCAGGCAGCTACAACATCGCAGTACATAAGGTAGCATGCTGGAGCCTTTAATCAGCAGCTAAACACAGTGTTAATAATCATAAACACTCAGAACAGACCCATCAACATTCAAACCGATCAGTAACATCTATGTTTACGAGTCAGGCTAATGACTGTGACCTCTAAGGCACTGTGTCGATTATTCTTCGCTACACTGTGCCAACACAGGCAGCTATTTAAGTGGAATCAAAAACTGACAACCTGCACACGTTTTCTACATAAAATTATATTTAAAAAGTTTATAAAAAATAAACTGCTAAGACTCAAAGTCTCATGATGAGTGCTGATGTGGAGAACTTACGGTCTTTATCAAACTTGGGTAACGTGGCCCCACTGGCTGCCATCTCTGGATCTACAGTCTCCAAAAATATTGTCCAGGGGTTCTCATTGTCACTCAAGTCGATCATCTGAAAAACAAAGATTTTTTTATTTTATTTATTTTTTTAATGTTTCTTATGATACATTTAATTGGTTAAGCGAGTCATAAACTCAGGGGGTGGTCCCAGCAATAAAGTGAAACAAAACTGTTGCATTATATGAAAAACTTATAGAGAAAAAAAAGACTTTAAAACATTATTCTGGGACAAACTTTGAGGATTTAAATTTTAAAAAAAGAGAGATTTGACAGGTGATTCTATACATGGAGTTGTTATCCAATGATTAAAATTAAACTCAATTTAGATAATGATTCAGAAAAAATATTTCAGGGAGTGATATTTCCTTCTACAAGGACCTTGTTTTTCCTGGCAGTTATGCAGCGTAATATTAAGGGATAAAAGCGCACCCATGCTCTAAATCCTGCATATTTCTGAACTGATCTTAGCAGAGTTGTTCTGGTCCACTGGCAGCTTTCTTTCATTGTTTTAATGCAGGCCATTTAAATTCTGCTTTCAGTATGAATTTTTAAAAAACTGACAAAAGTGTACAGGAATTTTTGAAGATGTGTGTCGCAGCCGCAAACACCTACCGACTTGTTGCAATCGGCCTCGTAGTCGAGCATGGCGGGTCGCTTGGTTCCGTTGCTACGGGCCTGCATGGGCCACAGCCTCATCTGGTCCTGTGGGAAACCCTGCGGCACATCAATACACGAGTTTCAATTTGCATATAAGATGCGGGAAAAGCAGAAACATGGTGAGAAAAAGACATCAAGAGTAAAATTTACAACTGGTATTTACTGGTCAACCGCAGGGAGCCAGAACTTAAGTGAGTGTGTGTACATGTGTGCTCTGCACTGTTGACAAACTAACAGGCCCTCTCTTTCAGCCTGGGGTCAGAGCCGGGACCTGAGATACAGCATGTGCGTGAATGCGGTTTCTTTCACAAATATTAAAACTTCCACCCAACGCGAGTTACTTTGATGAAAGATAAGTTTACTGAGTAGATATTTCATGTATCTTGAAACCAAAAACTCTTCACAGTAAATCTAAATGATTTAATTTATTCTTTAAAAAAAAAAATAAAAAAATTAAAAATTTCATTCAAATACCCATCACCATCAAAGAGCATACAGTCCCACAGTTGCCTCACCATGGTCTGGGAGAGGTTCTGGACAAACTCTTGCAGCGTGGAACTCTTCAGGACCTTGAAGACCGTGTACTTCACTTTCTCCTCGTCGTACATGTCGTTGCCCTGATGACCGCAAAACTGGTCCTCGGTCACCATCTGCCCAGAGAAGGAAGATGAACAGCGTTAGTATAACTGGACCAAGAACTAAAGTTTGAAAAATAAGAGACTAAAGACTTCATGCAATGAACACTCACTCCCCCACACCCAACTTATCTCTATATCTTGACAAAGCAAGAGCTTCATTCTTTGTATCCACACTGCTGGTGACATTTCACTGCAGCAGTCAGTAGCTAACTGCATCAAAAGTCTTTTAAGCTTTTGTCTAAGCAATCTGCTTGTCTCACACACACACACACACACACACACACAAAAGAAATCATAATTATGTAGAGCTTTCTGTTTAGAGGGGTGCTCCACTGCTAAGACTTTCAATGAGGTGTCAGTTCTGATGGCTTACAGGCAAAGTGCAAAGCAAAGTTTCACACAGCCTCATTTACAGCCTTTAAATGTTACGCTTATCACCTCTTCAGAGGAAAATAATGAGCGTAATTAGCCTTTGTGCTGCCTTAATACTCGAACAAGTAACTAAGTCAATGCTGAAAAGGGTAAACCTTTATCATTTAACGAGCCATTTCCTCATTATCACTGACTGCTCTTCTCCCCATCTCAACCACACAGAGACTGCCAAACCAGAGCGAGAGCACCTGCAGTTGTGCGTGCCGCTTGTAGGTTACACCGAGTCCAACAAAACACCTGAACACTTTGCTTGACAGAAAGAAGAAGCTTCCGTTTTCCGGCTCATCAGTAGCCCGACGATCCGATCCAACACAAATGTCTAAACATCATCTACTCGTTTCAAAAAGGCAAAACAGTTCTTCCTTATCACACTGAAATTCAGCTTTCATCCACCTATGAAACATATCTGACCCGTCTAAAGGTTTATGTATACTTTGCACAGCTTCCCACAAACTGAGCGGTTTCTGTCAGGCCTCTTATGGAGGTCGACTTTATGGGGGGAAGAGTTCAAGCTTGATGGAATCTTCAACAGAACAAATACACTGATTAATATGAATAAATAATCCAAGAACTACCGTACGAAGTCCTGCACCTTTACACACCTTAAGCAATAAACACCACCTCATTCAGATTAAAGTATGACGGCCTAAAACGGCACAGGCTGCTAGGTGTGGTGTTTCGACACAAGTGCTGCTTTAGCTGAAATCCACAAACACAGCTTCATTTTTCTCCTGTACTTCCTGCACTACTGCACAGTAGGTTTCTCATGTACTGTATACTAAATTATTCAGCCACCCAAGTATTTCGATCGCAAAGTATCAAAGCACCACAGAGCACTTAAATAACCTCCGATTCCCTACCTGGACCTGCATGTAGAGGTGAGCCTCTTGGCGTTCCTTCCTCTTCTGTGCCTCCACCCTCTTCTCCTCCTGCAGACGCTCCACCAGCTGCTGGGGGATGTCCACATCGGTCATCGGCTGGAGCACCTCGCCTGGGTGTAGGTAAAACAGCAGAAGTGACAGTTTAGTACAACAGTATTATTCAGTAAAGTCACCTCCACATGAAAGAGGAATTTTACTTGCACTCATCAGTTGAGAGGAACCCTTCATGTGTTGCTGGGACAGTTTCTCATACCAGTGTTTTTTAAATGACGACTGAAGGAGGAAGGATGTTCACTTACTGAGCTTGGACTCACGAATGTAGACCAACATGTACGCGTTGGTGCAGTGGCGGACGGAGAGGTCGTCGTCGTGTCCGCCGTAGTTGTGTTCTATGGCCTCCTCCTTGGTGCATCGTGACACTACGTCATCATCAAACTTGCACCACTGCAGAAAGAGACGGAATGATAGACGGAGACAGATGGTGATTGCAGGATGGGGTCACAGCCAGAGATGAGGAAGCCAGGGAGGATGATGAGATAGGGGTGGGGCAACCACCAAGGATTGGGGTGGAGGGGGATAAAAGAGAAAAACCAGAGAGCACTTAAGACAACCATTGTCACACAAACCCAAATGCAGAATTAAAGTAACTTCACTGATGTGTACATATCAGAGGGGTTTACTTGATGAGTACGAATAGATTAGAGTCCTTTTTTTTTGTTTTTTGGCACAGCAGAGTCTGACCTGAGCTGAAAGCTCGTGTTTACATCCGACTCTTTACACTAATACATCTTTTCTGACAGCGTTTATTCCACTACACATCTAAATTGTGAAACATCCCTTTTCTGACATTAGGTGATATCATCTCACTTGTCAGGAAGCTTGTGTGTTCTCAACTATGAAGCATTTGTTCTGACTCCGAGCGGGCAGTTTAGCTGCCTTTGAAACATCTTTATACATTTTCAGAATAATAATCATTGCAGACCTGGCAGGCACTTATTCTGACTCTCAACCCTTGAGTCTTGATGCATGCAGCTGTATGTAATTAATAAACACTTAAGGTCAAGAGTCATGATAACATAGTTCTGAATTCCTCCATAATATAAACTCATTTTTTTTCTTATTTAAATTTACATCGAGTAGCATACAAACCCCAACAAATATGAATCAAAGCACACACCCCACAGCATTTTTGGTGAAAAGTGCAGAAAAAAAAAATTGTTCTCACTATTGGATCCTTGACACTCACTTTGCCGTCTCCTTTAGGGTTAAGATAGACGACGTAGTGACCGCCATGGTTGTCCCCGCTGTGGACTAGCACTGCGTGGAGGATGTAATTAGCTGGGTCCTTTGAGTCTGGCTTCTGGAGGAACTCGTCCAGAGGTAACTGGTCTGGAAACTCGAACCTAATGAGCAGAGAAGGATGGAGAGGCGTTGGAGACAAAGAGAAGAAAAAAAGGATGAGGTAAGCAGCAGTATTTAAAAGAAATTGAAAGGTAAAATAAAAAATAAAAAAAATGTGAAGAAACAATGTGTAGATTAATACAAAAAGGGTCAAATATCAGCCAAAAAGTAGCATAAAAATGGAAGAAATCAAGGGTAAACTTTTCAAAATTACTGTCACTCCACACCCACACCTGTGTCTGTCTATACATATACAAAACCCTCAGGATGCCAGTTGCCCGTAGCATCATCACAAGGATGAGTCAGAGCTCATCAAAATGGCACAGCGGAAGGTTAGCACTTCTAAATGGTAGCGCTTGCTAAAAGTGTCACATTATTTCTGCTGGATTTTATTTTTAACACCATGAACTGTACACAGATTGATGGCACAGAAAACAATCTCAGTTCCTTTCTCACCGCCTGAATAAGCGAGGTCAGGGCAAGCTTTTCACGGAGCGTAAAGCTTAAGTGACATTCCTCCTTTAACCTCTGCTACAATGGAGCAGACCTTCTCTAAAATTACATCCGAGCAGCACAGTTACGGTCTCATTGTGTCACGGGGAGTGATCTACTTTAAGCAGGCTACATGCTGCAAAGCAATTCACAAGTAACCTTACTTCAGAAACTATTTTTAAAGCATCAGCTTGCTTTTTCCTTACCTGTCATTGATCTTGATGTTTTGGTCGGTCTGTGGGTCGTACATGAACCTCATCAGCTGCAGATGGAGGATCGGCGGGAAGGTGAGAAACTTCACCCCCTTTTCTGCTTCCTGCGACGCAAAACAAAAAGGAGTCAGGCATCTGGACATCCCATTGATATTAATCCTGCCATTATAAACCCTATCAGCTTTAGGCCGCTCATTTAAACCATGTCAAAACAAGGCAGGTAAACAAGCTACAGCTCTCATTTTTAGAGCTACATATTTCTGTAGCTTGGCGAGAAAAAAGGAAAAGCTGCTGATCCATTTGAACACGTCTAATTTTTGGAACACCAAATATTATTTCACAATGACATATAAAAACTGAAAATTTTAGTCCAATTTGCTTCAATACCAACAGTGTGAAAGCAACAAGAGCCAACAAATTACATAAATACTTCACCTGAAGCCCGTGTTCTCCTGCGTCATATTTGTTGTCTCCATCTAACTGCTCAGTTGCCACATAATCTTTGAATGACTCAAAGACTGGAAAGAAGCAAAGATGATATTTAGAAAATCGCCACTTTGATATGTGTGTGAAAATCATGATCATGCGGGACAAATGTGCCACTGATCAATAAAACACCACATTTATGCCACTCACTGTTCTTCTTTCCTTTTATGCTAAGCTGGATGTCATAGTAGTCCTCTATCCGCTCAGACCTGTAGTCCACATGCTTACACTGGATATACGACTGCAGAGTGACACACACACACACACGCAGAGTCAGACTATACGATATGAGAGGCGAGTCAGAAACATTACTTCTCATCGGGTCACGTCTTGATTTAACCTCCGTCTATTCTTAAACTGGCGTTGTTCCAGGCTACATCCTGTGCTGTGTTAGCCTACATCATGTCGCTGTGTTTACAGAATCTACTGCGCGAGACGTGCTGCAGAGACATTACTGAGCAAAATAAACACTATAAATTTCCCCTCAAAAGAACAATATTGTACAACAGCTATGCAAAATATGACCATAACTAAAAGGGCGAGTCGACTAAGAGGAGGAAGAGACTGAGAACGAGAGATTACATACCACCATCTTTCCTCTGAAGAGCTTTGGGATAGTTCCCTCAACACAAGTGCCTTTCATTTTATTCTCTACGTTGTCCAGGAGCTGCAGTGCACACACACACACACACACACACACACACACACACAGAAACAGTAAATATTGTCAGCAGTTGTTCACCATGCATACAGGAC
>VUQG01027476.1:15815-30870 GCA_015106755.1 Etia nguti | reverse complement strand
CAGTAAAGATAATTGAGCTGATATGCTGCACCCCTGCAGGCTGGAGGAAAACAAAGAGTCCCGATGCATGCACACACACACACACACACACACACACACACACACAGAAACAGTAAATATTGTCAGCAGTTGTTCACCATGCATACAGGACCTTTTTAAACGTGTATAGGAAACTCACCACTCTGCACAGCTCCTGCACATCATGTTGCATGAAGCTATCTAGTGTTTCCCACCTGCACGTAAAAACACACACACCAAGTTAGAGAATACAACCAACCTTCACAACACTTATTGTGAAATTCTGATGGTTTGCCCACACGTCAAGCATGCAAGGATCTAATAGTTTCGCTTACACCACATGTAATATTCTATGCAAGTCCTAACTTACCCAAAGGACTTTGTGAGTTTCTTGGTGCCAACCGGTTTGTCGCTGTGTTGCAGCTCGTAGAAAACCCTCTGCAGTGCCAGGGGGACGCTCTTGGAGGAGTCATCTCCTTCTGTGGGCATCATGTAGACCGCCTGGGAAGGATGAGGATGCTCCAGGGTTACAACTTTTATTTAAAAGTAATCGTCTTAGACTGACTGGAGTATTTTTTTGAAAACATTTACTATATTTAAACTCCAGAGCTGCTACTGGAAGATTTAAAGAACAGCACTTTGATCGTAGAATTAAAAGGGCCAGCAATGAAGCAACGAAACAAAAGCAGCAACTTAAGCAAAAGGTTACAAATAAATAAATATGCATGTCATAAAAATGTTTGTTTTTTTTCCAATATGTAGACGAAGACATTTCATTTCCCCCAGTTTTAATACTGATTCCATTGGCGCCTTCTAACCCTCTTCTCTCCGAGTGTTGACACACACTGCAGTGCCCACATAGCCCAGCCTATTCTCACTCACAGCGCTGTCTTCTTCCCTTTACTCATCTCATTTGCCCTGGGTCAGTAGCATTTTCTTGGCAGTAGGAAGTTGGCAAGTGCAGAGCTTAACAACTGAGCTTGTTGGCTAAAGAAAACAGCAGTCGTGTCTATTGGAAATATTGCGCATTTGGGGGAAATAAACTCAAGAAAGCCGATATGCAAGATCACTCATTTAGCCAAGCACCTGAAATGTGGAACTACTATATCAAGAATTAAGAGCTTTGTGTACCTAATGTCACATTACAACCTGATTATTCTTATTTTAATGAAAAATTAAAAGGTTTATGACCTTAATGTTGACAACTCCTGGTATTGAAAGGGGTGCTGAGAATCAGGGTTTTTATAGGTATTTAAATAATCAAATCTATTATGTTAACAACCCTATATAAGATAAGAAAAACAGCCACAGCCACACACAGACAGTCACAAGACAAAACCTTACCCGTCGTAGCTGGTTGGTGAAGAAGAGCGTCTGTAGCAGGCTGTTCATGTAGCAGGTCGCTCCTTGGTTCTTAAGTCCAACATAGCCTGTGTGTTTCTTTGAATCCCAGCTGGTCACAGAGAGGAGAAAGTTCAGTTAGTTATAAATCATAAACCCTGAACAGAACAGAAAAAATGCACATGGGAAATAGTTTATAAAGACACAAATAAACGGTTCAAATAGAACACAACATACGCCACTCCATGTGGGGCATCCGCCTGGACGTAGACTTCAAATGTAACTTTGTCGTCGTCGATGAAGCCCCTCTCTGGATCGGTCACATCCTGAAATGCATCATCCCAAAGCAGTTAATCTCTTTAAGAATAGTGATTTTTAGTTATGAAAGAATACAACCAGGCCCAAACAAAAGGTTAACATAATGGTAACTGCTGTGCGAGAAGAAAAAAGAACCCCACCAACATTTACAGCAAAAATATTCCACTGTTACTTTGACTAAAGTAACAGTACATTAATTTCTGACAGGTTTGTGTACTTACACTCCAGGACATGAAGTTGGAGAAACCCCAATCGTTCTCTTTGTGGAAGAACAGGTGACTGATCCTGCGGCTGAATGACTTCTCGTCGTCTTTGTGGTTAATGATCTTCAGCATGGCCTGTGCGTGGCAAGACCATGACCTGAAACACCAAAGACACGACACCTGAATACTGCAAAACTGTTTAAAAGTTGTATTACTTCCTCAGGAGCATTTTGGTGACACTGAAATCGGCACATTTAGAAGACTGCGTAGGCTACGACGTTAAACATAGGAGAGCGGGACCAACGACCGGTGCAAACTTATGAGCCAAGTAAGCCATCCAACACTGTTCCAGTTCAGCTACTGAAAAACATAAAACAGTGTTGTGCACGGTAACAGGATGAAGCATCAGATGCTAATTTTATATCCTCTCACATCATTAACCAAAATATACCCAAATCCCCAACAGCATCTATGCATCTATCAGAGTGGGGTTACAAAGTGAATCAATCTGTAAGCATGACATTTACATCTGTGCCCTCCAACAGCCTTCAGTTTACACACCAAAGATATATTATGAAGACAAAATATAAACCCAAACACACAAGGGTATTTAAAAACAACCACCACCACCAGGGAAATAGGGCTGACAGCACTTTTTCTAAATTAAATTATGCAGCTGAGTTGCACAAAAAAAAGAAAAGAAAAAAAAGTGACATTCGATTGTGATTTCATTGTGGGAACTGGCAGCTGTTTGCCTCAAGAGCGGCACAGAATACAAAAGCTGGGTTTCCACCAGAGCAGTGGTTAAAACCAGCAGCTGTGACCCCGTTAATGCAGCACTACCCAACCGCAATACAGGACGGCTGGGCTGTAATGTCGGAACACAAAAGCTGTGTAGGTTTCAACTCCTACTACTTCACACAAGGGAGCGATGGGAAACTGGTGAAGGCTTTATCCTGCCACGTTCAGCGACTATGAATCTGCTCGACGACTCAATAACAATAATTTAACAACCACTGTGTGGCAATGATGGCAGAAGATTCCCAATCCAACTCTGCTCCAGTAATCGAGGAAAACCCCTCTTTAAATGAATGCACCTACAGGAGCAGTTATGATTGTCATGTTGTTTGGGTTTTGTGGATATAACACAGACAGTGAAATGGAGCAAAACCTGCGTCTTTTTCTTGAGGAATAATTTGTTCTGATGTTCTGGCAGGTATCCTTCTGTATAGGACACAAGTGAAGGAAAAGAGCAGAGTTTTTAAAAGTGGTCTAATTGTGTAGTTAAGTTAACATTAAATACCGGAGCTTTGCTATTCCCAGCTATTAAGCAGACTGGAAAAGAGGAAGATGCTGCTGAAAAACTAGACATATGGAAGAAGCTTTGACTGTCGGATAGGAAGTCGAAAAGCACAGAAATAATGCAGCAGATGCCTCTTTACCTTTCACTAAATTAAAAAAGATAAATCCAGTTCTAATCTAATTACACTGGCTCCAAACTTGACTGTGTGCAGTCTTAACACATATGTTTTCCCATTAGTAGCTGCATTTTGCAAAACAGCAATAAAAAGCATTTCCACTGCAGTCTCACAGTATGGGATAACTGCGCTGAGCTGCTGCAGTCCTGCCAGGTACCAGAGATGACCACAACCACTGTGTCAGCCTCCTGGCTACACACTAAAACCTCACTTTCACTTCATTCACTCAGAACATCACATATCATATGAGATACTCAAGAGTTTTTACTGCAGCTTTGGCAGATCTCAATTCGGGGCTCTAGGTACACTACATCCCTCGAAGCAGTGTAGTGGATAAAACATCTGCAGGAAGCTCTTCACAACACCACTGACCCCAACACAGTAGAAAAACCTACTGCGACTTTCAAAGCAGCAAAATTTCCAAGAGAGCATAAAGTCAGTTGATAATCACAGCATATATCAAACAGCCCCCAACCCAAATCCCTCTTACAACACGTACGTGGAATCTGACTCTGCATTACACTGCAGGAAGAAGCCCACGCTCTTCTGGTGTGGTCGGTCAGGATAGAAGCGCGGCATCACCATTATCTTCCAGGGAAGGTTCCGGACAAAGCAGGACGGGCTGAGCACCGACTCGCTCAGGCGGCTGAAGCGCTCCACCACAAACCGGAAGGTCGCCTCCGACCGCCAACTAGTGTCTGTGAGGAGACGGGAGGGCGACGCGTTAAGAGAGGGATGAGAAGATTTGGTGTGTAACAGATTCCCTCTGATTCACTGAGAACTTTTAATTCGATATAGCACTTCTGCTTTATTTGCCCAGTGATCCAAATAATTGGGGTCAGAACTGTCATTATTCCTGATCACCTGCAGTCCCACAAAAGAAATTCGAGACAGAGTTCCACCCCAAATATTTTGGCAGTAGACGGTTGCTGCAGTCGAGCAGGGGTTAGCATTAAACTGCCCACTATGATGCAACAGTGGTGCAGCACAGCGCTGCGGCACCGTTTGATTTTTATTAACCTCATAAGTTATGTTTAACTCACGCTACAGAATGTAAAAGACATAATTACAAGTTAGTTCAAACAACTTCTGAAAACTGGCAGAAGTAAGAGAACTTACAATTAAATTAGGTTAGAGAAAATACCCTTTAAATTTTATTTATACACTGCCAATAAATAACACAGACAGCCAGAGTCTTTATGTTTTCCTACTGACAAACTGTCAGCATTTGAGTTACTATATATGAAGACATTAACTTCAGGTGTAATTTCAACCAGATGACCTACGGTTTCTTCTACTCAAAAAGCTTCAAACACATTAAAGCGTTTGCAGAGGTGCACATAATCCTCACCATCCTCCATGTCCTCCTCTGTATTGTTGTGTCCGTCTGCCATAGCCACGTTACCATTGATCACTGGGTTGGCGGGGATTCTTGGAGGATCATCTGTATCCCCAGCTACACAAGAAGAGATAAACAACATAATAAGACTGCATGGATATGGCATTCCTGGATAGATTAACATGTTAGAGACATGCCCTTTTTATTCTTTTTTTTTTATAACTTGGTGTAAATGTGGCTGAAAACTCTGCATTCCCAACTTGCAGGTGTCAACAGGTCAAGAACGTGCGATCAAAAATCCTGCTAGGATTAATAAAGTTATGCTCATTTAGGAATTTTAAACCAAAATAGCAAATCTGGGCATTAAAGCCATTTTTAGTTTCAGATTTGGGTCACACAACTGATATTTTAAAAAAAACAGATATATATTGTGGGGCATCCTTCTTTTACCTTTTTCTTCACTTTAATGGGAAAACCCTGCTGACACAGGATGGTAGGCCTCCTTTCTCAGTCTGTGTATGACAGAGTGAGGGCAACAGAAAGCGAATGTGTGAGTGTGTATGTGTGTGTGTCTGTGTATGAGCATAACAAAGGCCCAGCAACACCAACAGTAGGGTGGGTAATTATGGATACAATGCAGGATTAAGCAGCAAGTCATCATTCAGACAAAACACACGCGTACAGGGGACAATAATTATCCCAGCTCGGCAGCTCGATGCACAGTCTAATTTACCAAAACACGCCGATGAGGGAATCAGAGGCGCGCTGAATTGACTTCAAGGAGTGAGTGAAATCTGCCCGGAACCTGTGATGTCCCAAAATGGGTTCCTTTGTCACCTCGTCTCTTGCGCAAAGTTTTGCGTGTGGCACTTCTTTGTGTCGCTCTACAGGTAACGCTGCTGACCGAATCCTCCAGGAGACTGACCTCATTTACCCAAGCAGATTACACCATGCTATTGGGCTCTGTCAGTCAGCTCCATGACAACCTTTTGTCCCGCCCACTGTGTCAATCTACGCTGAAATGTGTTTATTAATGGATCTGTCACCAAAAACTGAAACAGTAAGAGCCAGGAGTTTTCCTTATGGGACAAAAATCCACACAGAGAAAGACTGCCGAGCTTACCCTGACTGGCTTAAACTATAAAGAGAATAAAAATGAACCCCTGTGATTTAGCTGAAGCCTCAATATAGCTGCAAGTAACCCTCAAGTGAAAAGTTTTTTTGGGGAAAAAAAACCCCTAATCTTTCCTAATCTTGTGAAGCTCAAATCCTCTGGACTAAAAGTAGCAAATGAAAGTTTGTCAATAATCGCACTCAATCTTCTCCTCTGAAATACAAACTTTATGCTGAGCAAACGGAAAAAACACTCCAGATGTGTGGTTTACCCACACCAACAAGGTTATAACAGCACGGTTGATCTTGTTACAGTGACTTGGCACTAGGAGGCTACAATGCAGTTTGCTGCATTAGGCCACACTAAGCTGTGTTTCTGTACTGGCCCTAAATGCCCATAAACAATATTAAGTCCACACCATCGTGCCAATTGTACCCCTTAGTCTTGTATTTCTGAGAACTTTTTTAATATAAAGGCATCAAGATTGCCCTCTAAAAATTAATATTGAACAAAGTGACAGCAGCAGCCCTGCTTTTAAATTAGAGTGTGGAGAGACACAAAAAAACAAAAACGAACAAACAAACAAAAAGAGGCAAAATGACTTAGCTATGCCAAATGAGTGATGGTGGGACTGCAACTGCATGACGCCTCATACCATAACGGAAATGGAGTGTGTGTGTGTGTGTGTGTGTGTGGTGCTTCTGAGAAAAGTCAGAAAAAGTGAGCAGTTTGTTATGTCAACTTGTCTTCGCTGTCCTTGTAAGGCTTCAGTGCACCGAGGGATAACTTATGAAAGGTGAACCACCAAATAAAAGGGGGGGAAGTCCGGTAAATGCACCTGCTACTAGTGATTAGTGTTACAATGAATCATCAAACAATGCAAATGTTATGCCCGGTCATTTCTTTATTTACTGCACAGCATGCATGTAACTGCTTAAGGTCATTTGTATAATGCGTGCTCCCAAATAACATGCAAAAGCGTGTGAAAACATAGTAAAATTAAAAGGTCTGAATGACGCAGTGAAAGTGCCCACTGGCCCCTACTCAGCCCCAAGTTGACATCAGTGTAAACTAAAGAAAAATGCTGGTAGTGCGGGTGTTGTGTGTGCAGGCTGCTTAAATGACCACCTCGGACTCCAAACTGAACCCAAAAAACGATTTAAAAAAAAAAAAAAGGAGAAGAAAAAAACAGATCATTAAAAATGGCGAGCTCCATGCCTTTTGGTCTTCCATACAATGAAGCAGCAAATCCCCGCGCTGCCTCTGTGCGGGCCTGGCTTACCGCAGCGGCGACTACCGTTACTTGCCAGCGCTACTCCACGTTTCACGTATCCACACTAAATACCAGTATATAAATTAACATACAACGGGATAATGTACGCTTGGTGTTTTACATTGTCATTATTTCCGCAGGGATAGCTAAAAATGTAGTGCGTTAGCTACCACAGAATTGACGCATCTGCGTTCCCGTTAGCCACCTTAGCAAACACTAGCCACAGATTCACCTCAAGGCCTTTATTAGCCAACATTAGCTGGAGTCAAGTAGTACCAGCTATCAAGGTAGATTTACTGTTAGAGGAATCATTTTACCCTCAGCTGCTAAATTATAACCGTGACATAAAATTTAGAGACAAGCGAAAAGCTCGGAGGAAAAAAATTCAAGGCCCGGCTCTCGAGCAAAAGCCAAAATCTTAACGATGCAAAATACAAGCCACCATTTTGGAACGCCACACACCCCCTCCGTGCACCAGTTGGCTAGCTAGCTAGCATGCTAGCTGGAGAAAGAACGTAACGAGGTGCGCCTTGGAGCTAATTGACTAGCTCAATATTAGCAGCCGCGCTAGCACCGTTCTTCGCGTTTTACAAGGCGTAAGGCGCAAAGTGGATGTTAGCATATTGTAGCAGAGTATCTGCTTCCCTAACATGTCAAACTTTGGAGACACACCTAACATATTTTTATCCAAATGGTCAACCGATCTCTTTAGCCGTTTGGAAACCAGCATTTAATGTACGAGTAATCACACGATGCTAACGCACACGCTCTCTTTTAGAAGCTGAACCAACGTTATTTGTCGAACAGCAACTAACAGACTAAAGTTTAACGTTATTAGTAAGATTTACACATATATCACTACTTTGTTCGCGGGAGAAGTGATGAACGCAGCTAGCGATAGCTGTCAAAATCATCCCAAAAGCCCGCACAGCCAAGTCAGAGCAGAGAGATTAATTTACCTTAGCGTTGGATCCGTGTTAATTGCAACACTAAGCAGACTGTTTACAAACACTTAGGCCACCAACAAGCATCGGGCCCAGAATTCAGTGAGTACAAGCGGATCCTAGACGGCGGTGATTTGGCAATAATCTCGAAGCAACAAGCCGATGAACCGTTTATTTGGAGATACGGTTGCCGATCAGAATGAATGATTTATGCGGCTAATCTGCGACAATGTGCGGGGAAAATGCCTACGGTTCTGGATATACCTGCAAACAGCTGAATATCGCAAGCATACGAAGATCGTTAAGGGCTCGGTTTGCTTGTAACGCAAAATGAGGTCAGCTGCATACAAGTATGCTGCATCGGACGCACAATCAGCAAAAAAAACCAACCGGCTATCTCAGCTAGCTGCAGGCCTCCGTGTTTACTGGGAGGTTGGGCTCAGTTAATGCGGATAAAACCCCGTGCATTTCTGGTGCAGATGTTAACTTATGGCACAAACCTGGTAAAAAGAACAATTAAAAGTCCGTTCACTTTACTCGGGGCCGTTACTTACCTTCCATTTCCATGTCCTCCGGTTCACTGAGCTGCTGCTCGCCGGCTTTCTGTTGCTGCTGCTGTTGCTGCTGCTGCGTGTGGTGATGGTGGTTCATGTTGGCAGGTGGCGGTGTTGTTGTTGTAGTTGTGATGCGGTGTTCCCTGTTTTCTCTGTTGCCCTCGACCTTGTCCAGGGTCGGCTCGGTGGGGAACCGGGTTCTGGACTGCTGGTGAGGTGTGGTGGGATGCGGAGGTGGGGTGGACAGGTCGAGCCTCGGCGGCCGGGCCTGCTCTGTTGCGACCTCGGCCTTGTCCGCTGTCAGCGCCGGGGAGTGAGGAGGGGAGGTCGGCGGGGGAGCGGGTAGAGAAACGCGGACGTATTTGCTCGCTATTCGCCCAATCTCGGCGCCTTTGGTGGGTGCGAGTCGCTGGCTGACGGCGGGGGTTGCGATGGATGTAATTGGGGGAGGGCGGGGGGACTCCGAAATCGGAGGCCCGCTGAAATTAGCTAAATCAATCCGGGTCTACCCCGGGAAATGTGGGGCAATAAGAGAACTCAGAGCACGACCTGCACCGTCAGGTACAAATACCCTGTTTCTAGCTAGCGCTAAGCTACCTGACACTAGGCAGCCAAATGGTATTAAAGGTACGACAATGAAAACAAAGGCTCATTTGCTATACACACACATTCAACAACTTTGCCTGCGATATCCCCAGTCTGTGTGCTCCTCCGATTGTCCCTCGTCTGGGGGAGAGCGGAGGAAAAAGCTATCCATTCAAACCAGCTTCCCAATACGGAATAGCACTGATGTTAACGTTAATTTAGAAGTTCGCCGAGACGAGAGTTTGCGCGGCCCGACATAAACCAAAATCCTCCAAACCGCCCTAACACGACAGACGACAAAACGCTGCAACAGCTCGTTGCATTTCTAGCTATTCCCCTCGCTTCTCGTGAAGAATGTGCCCGGTCATACAACGCTAGCCTGAGCTGTGCGGCTCCCTCAACCCGCTCCTCCTGTTTGGTTTGTGATGTCTGAGGTAAATCTCAAAATGGCGGTCGCGCTTTTCTCTGAAATGTCACATCCGCATGGAGATCCAAACACGGGCCCATCCCCGAGCCAGCTTCTCCATCCACGCGAAATCAAACAGGCCTGGTCGTGTGTGTGTTAAAGGGAGAGGAAATATAAGCGCTAACGACAATTATTACACGAGTGGGATTGGTTTAATGGCTGTACGTGGCGTGACATTGATTTGAATGGGAGAAATCGCTGAGCTGTAGGATATACTGTGTAAATACGTGGTAATAGCGTGTGTGTGACGTTTTACCCAGCAAGGTGACAAACCCAAAAGTTTTCATTGAGCAATTCTGAGCAGATTTACTTTCTTTTTTTTTAAAATTAATTAAATCCGTGCTTTCAGAAACATTGTAAGGAAACACAACATGATTCAGCCTATAAAACGGTAAAACCACGTGGTTTCCACTGACATTAAAGGCAGGAACCCATTTTCACAAGCGGGACTTTTATTTTATAGTGAACACGAATATTATTTTTTTCCACTATTGTGCCTGCACAGCTGTGTTAAATTTACTTTTAATATCAAACCCTGGACACCTTGAGTCATTACCAGTTATTTTATTTATTCGATTTTGTGTTTAAATGTGTGTTTACCTGGTTATCAGTTTCATTCAGCATGTATATAACTTTATAGACTTAGGTTTTCAAGCGCTTAGACTCTGGATGTCTGCAAGAGTGAGTCAAATGAGTCCAATTTTCCTAAGTTGTGCCTAGCCCTTCATGCCATAATAATTAAAAAGACTAAAACTAACACTGGAACTAGTAAAAACTAAACTACAACTTAACATTTTCAAACAATAAAAACTAAACTGAAACAAGAAAATCAACTGATGTGAGCTAAATTGAATTAAAAACAAAAGTCAAAATGAAATAAACCTAAAAACCAATTTGAAAATACAAAACTATAATAACACTGCTGCCTTCCTTCTCTAAGACCATGTTATTTACTTTAGAGCTGCCTGCCCGCCTGCTCAGGAACACGTTAATAAAGTAAATGCACATTTTCCATTAATTTCCAGATTTTAACGCGTTCACTATTAACAAGTATCTTTTTCTTTTTCTTCTTTTGGCTTCTCGCTTTAGGGGGCTCCATCTCACCCATAACCCCCAGCATCCTCCACCCATCCTCCTCTGTTACACCAACCCTCTGCATATCATCCTTCACTTCATCCAAGAATGTTCTCTGAGGTTTTTCTCTTTTCCTCCAACATCTTCCATCCAATGCATCCCTCCCGTGCACATGCCCAAACCCCCTCAGCCTTGGCTCTCTAACTTTGTCTTCAGTGCTCAACCTAAAATGCCCCCTTGATGTACTCAACCAAACTATATTACAAACTATTACATACTTTCAATGTCAAAAAGTACCAATACTTTTAATGCACTAACTGCGTGGGACAATAAGGGTCCCACTAATCACACATTCTTCTTTTTTCTTGTAGCTAGTTCTTCTCAGAGCAGCAGGTCTGAGAAGAGTTTCATGAGATGGCGCCATCTAGTGGAAATATGTCGGCCCTACACCCGGCTTCGTCTAATGAACGTGAACCCTCATGGGTTTGGAAAAGTCTATTTTTTGTTGTTGACGTATATATTTTTAATATACTTACAATGCAACAGTTCATATATTATAAGTCTGTAAGTTATGCCTAGATTATATAGGTGATAATTCCGCTTATCTAAGGCTATAGAAATGATCAACTTTAATATAATATAATATAATATAATATAATGTGCTTGTGTTTGCTCTCTGAGCTCCGTGTGTCTTGCTAGCTTAATAAATTTGCTAGCGAGCACTTAAAGTAAGTGAATTTTCACTGAGCTTCTTTTGTGTCAGCGGTGTGAAGGACGTGTCTGAAAGCCAATTAAACTGCGTGCACAGACCCAGAGCCCACCCTGCAGCGTTCATGTGGCCATTTGTCGCTGACATGTAGAGTAATGGGGCGGGAGGAAATGCATAACAGGATAGTCTGTGGTGCATATATCCCGACGTCGGCAACTAGGAAAAATAGTTAGCTAGGTTTATGATGGCAGGAGTAGGTGGCGACGCAGTATCGTAGTACGAAATAGAAAAGAAAAAAATAACAAAAACATAAAAGTACTCATGATTTCCCCTCATATAACTCTTTAGACGGCGTCGAAACGGCCATCTTTTCAAGCTAAAAATCGAATTTCCCTCGAGTTTTTAGCGTATTAAATGGAGGAGAAGAAGGAAGACGGCGACTCGGAGATACAGGAACACGGACCCGAGCACTGGTTCTCAAAATGGGAGCGGCAGTGTTTGGCCGAAGCGGAGCAGAGGGAGCCGAGCGAGGAGGACGTCGACAACGAGCAGGATAAACTGTGGCATCTCTTCCAGAACTCCGCCACTGCCGTGGCACAGTTATACAAAGGTCCAGCCCAGCACTCTCCTTTTTGCTTGTCCGTCTAACGGTGCCTGCATCCTCCCCTGGCTTGTTTGTTAGCAGCCTGTCTGTACACTGAGCCCTATAAACTAACTAAACGGCAGTGTAGCTAACTCTTTAGCAAACTCCTCGTCTAGCCGGGTACTGGGGAAACTATCGTTTACAGGTGAATTTTGCAATGCTAATTTTTTTTTTAGCTAGTCCGGGCTAGCTGGTGACAAAGAGTTGTGAGCTATAACCTGGCGTTGTGTAGTTACCCCGAGCACCAAATAACAGTGGCCACATCGACGAAGCGATGAGGTAGTTCGAGTGAATGCGAATATTTTGACACTAAAGTTTGACAGCCGCTATCGCCAGGTTAGCCAGGCTAGTTACAAAATGGCGATGGCAACAACAATCGTAGCTACGCGACATTCCCAGATGACAGTCTGCTGTGTGCTGTCAGTGTTAACATCTGCTACACCGGTATCGATTGGTTGTAGACGTTGTCCCACAAACGCGTTGAAATAAGAGCCCGCACATAGGTGTCCACTGGCTTTGTTTTGTTTTTTAAACAGCCGGTTAGCTTGCGAGTTGAGCCGACGCGAAACGTTATAATCACAAGATGGCGAGGATAATATTGGTTTGTCTACAATCTGCTGTGGCTTGGCTCTTATCGGTCGTGATAAATCAACGGCACGTAGATAAAGGAGTTTGGCTAAAGTCTTTACCAGTGTGTGTGTTTGACGGGGCTCTGCAACTTTACTGCTGAGAGGGCAGTTAAGTTCGTGTGTCGGCACTCTCCTGCTAAACAAGCTGCTGCCAAGCTGGCCATCTAGCGCTGGCTGCCAGTTATTTTTATGCCAAACCCTGTCCCCCTTGCAGTTGTAGATGCAAGACAAAATGGCGAATGAAAATGATCCTCAACTTCAACCCCTTTGCTGTCATTTGACCACCACTAGTATAGCAACATGGTATTTGCTTTAAATTACAAGTGTTTTTTTTTTTTTTATTCCTCTCTCACCTTCAGACAGAGTATGCCATCAGCAGGGCCTGTCATTGTGGGTGCCATTTCAGAACGCTGCTACAGCAGTCACCAACCTTTACAAAGGTAACCAGCCACATCCTCCTCCATCCTTGTTCCTTTGAGCAGGACTTACTGATCTACCAGGCTCTACACCTCCTGTTGTGTCTGTGCGTTAAGCCAGCGGTGTAGACTCTGGCTGTAACTGTGTTAGTTTTGGGAAATGTTTTTGATCTGTCCCCCCACGTGAAAAGGTAAACAGAAGTGGTTATTATCACTGATCAACCCCGTGTTGATCAGCTTGTCACAAGGTTCAAGGGCCCAAAAACAAACAAAAAACACACAGCACAATGTCAGATATTCAGTAGTGAAACAAAGCCTGTCTCTTAGTAGTGCATCTCCACTTTTAAATGCATAATAAATGGCGTACAACATGAGAAATGTTAAATAGAGATACATTTTTGCTTGGCTTAGTTATATATGATAGTGAACAGCTGGTGTTATTTTAATTTTGTCTTTCACCATCACAGAGAGTGTCGAGGCCCATCAGAGAAGCTTCGATCGGGGCATCCAGATAGGACACCAACGTCGTAATAAGGTGGGTCTTGTTCCTCTGCTTGTGACTAATTGTGACTTTACAGCTTCCTGTCATAGGCTTGTCGTTTAGGAAACCACAATTAGGTATGCACGACAGGGTCAATGAAGGATATTTTTTTTTTAAAAAAAGAAAAAAAGAAGAATGGATCAGTGTTTGTTGATAACAGATGCCCGACTGTAGAGCCTGTGACGTAGCCTTCCCTATCCTAAGTGACTGACGTCTTTGCTGGTGCTTTTACTGGTGCATTATGTGTTAATTACCATGTGGTCGTCTCCCAGAGTTTTTAGATGCAGTGGCACACATGATAGAGAGAGAAATTAAAATGCTGGGACTTTTCCCCTACTGGTCCCCGCTCTTTGTTGTGGTCAGTTTTTTTTTCTTTTTTTCATTTTGTTGGTAAACATATTTGTCCCGGTATTTTTTCCACTTCTGTGTTGAAACTATTGGAATAGACCTGAGGGAATTGACAATGTCCCTTCAGGAATTTGCAGACATTTGCGATTCCTTATATTGATGCTGCGATTAAGATTCCTTATGTTGAGATGATGAGCGTTGTAATGTAATGTAACTATACTGAACAATCTCAACAGTCGCCGCCTGCGTCGACCCGACATGTAGTTACATTTCTCGGGAGATGCGCTTCAGGTTGCGCTGTAGGGTTTCAGTGTAGATTTCCTTTTGAAGCATAAATTCTCAGCTTTGTTTTTTTTTTTAATGTGCACTGGATAACAGGACATGTTGGCCTGGGTGAAAAAGCGCCGGAGAACCATCCGCAGGGAGGATCTGATCAGCTTTCTATGCGGCAAAGCACCACCACACAGAAGTAGCAGGGCCAACCCTCGGCTGGCCATGGTGGCCCCCAGCCGCGCTAATTCACCAGCTGAGACTGGCTCATCTGTGGAAGCGGACCTCCAGCCCTTCAGGGAGGCCATAGCACTGCATGGTGAGGACATTTAAGTGCAAGGCTGACTCACAGCTGACACACCAGTGGGGAGTTGTACCAAAGAATCAGAATTGACTTGCACCCCGTCGGTGGCAGCTACAATGTAAAATAACTTGCGTGTGTGTGTTATTTGTGCTTGTAAACATGTGTGTGTGACCTCCTGGTTCCTAAGTTTGATAGATAAATGGTTAATGTACCACAGTGACTGTGAGATGAGGTCTTTCATATGAGACCTTTTAAACAGGTCTGTCATGTCTGAGCATTACACTGCTGTGTTTAAGGCCTCTCATGTGTTCATGAGAGAGGCCCTCTGTGTATACGCTTGTGAGAGATTGGAGGCTTGTCCTTCTGCTACATGTGGCTCAGAGATAAGGGTATTTTTTTCCACACGAGTGTGTGAAAGCGCTTTTTTTGTTTTCTCTTCCTTTTTTTTTTTTTTCCAGGTTTTTTTTTTTTGAAATACACTTTTTTAT
>VUQG01027476.1:439-14073 GCA_015106755.1 Etia nguti | reverse complement strand
CCCCCCCGTTTCTGTTACTTCATCATTGCAGCTCTTAGTTGGCGTAGCCTGTCAGTGGTGGAGCTAAATCGCCTAGTAGGAGTGTGTGTGTGTGTGTGTGCGTGCGTGTGTGTGTGGCATCACGCTGCCTCATCTGCCTCTTTGTAAGCAGTTCTGTTTGTCTGGCTACTATGTTGACGGCATCTAACTACAACAGCAGGCTGTCAGTGTTTGGACATTCAGATTTTATTCTCTGCTAAGTGCTCTGCTTCTACAGTACTTCAGGCCGTCACCTTTTCTTTGGTTTTAGTTTTTCAACCACCAGTGTTAAAATTCTAGGTTTGTTGCCACTGTTTGCAGCAGCTATAGCCAAGTTAATTTTCCATTCTTTTTCCACTTTTTTTTCCTGTTGTTGTTGCTGTTGAGGATAATGGAAAAGGAATTTTATTTTCTTTGTTTATGCAGCTTCTCCAACAGCCCCTTTCCCCCTCTGCTCTAGTCTTATTATGAAAGCAGCTGCTGTTTTCCCGTGGTCGTGGGATGATTCTGATGAGTTGCAATAAGGATTTTTTTGCACTTAGTTTTCACTTCTGACTCATGCAAATAAATCGGCTCTTCCATTTTTATTCCAGCTGTACCTTTGTCCGGCCCTAAACGTGCACACTTATAAGTTGTCCGCACACTACATCCACCTCTTTTCCACAGATGGCGGCGCTGATCTAATCATGCATTTCAGCCAGGCGCCACAGCACCGCTCATCAAAATTAGAACCACTCGTGCCGATGGCAGCCCGCAGATTCTGTGTCCAGCGTGCTTTTCAAGATGTTCGATAACATTTAGTCCTCTAACTTGATTAAAAACGTGGGCAGTTTCCCAGGAAAAACTGGCTCGGCGCCACCTTTGTGGAAGAGAGGTTTAAGTGTGGGATGCTTAGAAATAAAACAGGAGCTCTCGCACTCACTTGATTTTTTTTGTCACTTCTTCAAAATTATTTGAACACGTTGCAAAGACTTAGAAGACCTTCCCTGTTTGACAAATGACGTAAGATATTGGAAGAAAAAGCGGAACTTAATTTTTTAGGCTTTAGGAGTGGTGGCATGCTCAAAAACAACCACCAAACATGCCACCCGGCGCACATGAGGTAACCGGGCCAGCGTGTCAGATGGGAAGATGGATGCTGTCTGTATTTTGTGAAAGGGGTGCGTGCATTAATAAAATGTGGATGGGTTTGTTTTTGTTTTTTTGTTTTTTTTAAACTTGGTACAGAACGAAGTAACATGGGGTTGAGTTTCATTCCTAAAATGGTTGTTTACTTCCAACATTCAGTGAGGGAGCAGAGAAGGAGACATTAATGGCACATGAGTCAATAAACGGGGTAAAACAAAGCAATATGAATCAGTTTATTTTAGGATGTTAACGTGATGTTATCAGAGCTAAACCTGAGGATGTTTGTGGGTTTAAATGGTTAAAGAAATCTTGAGTTGTCTCAGTATTAAACCAGCCCATGTTAATGATACAGGGAGCTGTTCTACCTGTATTACCCACAGGAAGTGACCAGTGTGGTGTTAATGTTTCCTGCTTTCTCCTCAGTTTGTTCCTCATGTTGACTCCAGTTCTCTCCCTTTCACATTTTATGGCCTGTGAAGTGGCCTTTATTTAGTTGTATAAAGCATGCCAGTTTTTTTTTGTTTTTTTTTTTTAATTTAAATTCTGGTCACTGATTTCATTTTGCGTTTTCTTTTTTGTGCTCTAGGTTGCCTTTTATGTTCCTATGATTTTAGGCTTTTCAGTAAAGGAAAAAGAACCCAGCTGATGTTTGATGATCTGTCAAAGTCCTGGATCTGTGAAACCGCTGAGACTGAAAATGTAAAGTTGGTATTGAACAGCTCACCTTTGCCTGCAGAGGGCAGAGGGGAGGTGGGGTTTAAAATGGCAATAAGTGTCTGGTAAGGTGAGCTGCTTCAGCCGTCACTGATCCAGGGAATAATCTTAACATAGGACCCAACCTCAATTCTTGAACAGATAAATGTGCCGTAAAGTCACATTTCAGGTCTGGTGCAGTTCAACCTCTAGGTATCAACTTTGCAGAATCTGGCGGGGAAAAAAAGTATTTAAATGTTTTATTTTATTTTAGGTGGTGTAGCTCCTGAGGACGGACTGGTCTGCTTGTCCACGCGCTCTTCATTAAAGCAGAGGAATGCATTTTGAAATATTCTAGTTTTCTTCTCTTAGACGCTTTGGCTCGCTGTTCTGTGTCTAACACTCCACTTCGTCATTGGTAGCATTGTTTCTGAGACGAAACAAGGCGTTCGGCTACAAACTAGTAGCTTCACCCGCCTGTTGTTTCTGTTGCACGTCATGTCAGTTACAGGGAAGTGTGTGTGCTGACAGGAAAAGCACTTGAAGATTAAGCCTATCAAAGGATGTCTTCTTCCCAAAGGTTTGACTAAAGAGTTTGATAAGAGCAGGATTGTGCTGTCTTTGCAGTCCCACTGTTAAACCTGCAGAGTTGACCCCCGCTCCACCTCCTCAGACCAGCTTGGGGTCACCCTATGTTTTCTGTTTCTTCCCTGAGCCAGTTGCAGCCTTCATCCACATTGTTTCATCAGGCTGAGTCATGCCACAAAGTCTCTGGAGCCAACACTATCATCAGCTGTTTCTTATTTGTTTAAAAAGGTAATAAATGGCTAATCTATATACTGAACATTTAATTGTTGGTATGATATATGTGGTTCACATTGTAAAGGAAATAAAACCATTGAATCGCAATCGGATGATTGGTTTTTTTTTTGTTTTTTTAAAAAGGACGTTTTCTTAAACAAGATGCTGTAAAATGTGAATAAAGACAAAACAATATCAAAGTTAAAAACAGGCAGTAAGGCCTCTTTGTGCCATTTCCTGTTCCAAATGGTGTGTTCTGTTTTAGTCATGTTTCAAGCAGCACAGCTCTTCTGCTTCTGATGATCTTCACGTCACACTCATTGCTGCCTTTTCCCTGTCAGTTTGCAGTTCTTTAACTTTGTCAGTAAATAAAGTATCGAAACGGTTTTTTCTTCTCAAGCACAAATGGGGAGCAGGTTAACTGTGTTAAATATTTGGAAACTTAGAAATGTTTCCGTTTAAAAAGCTGCTGACATTTGACTAACATGTCATTTAGCTCACCAGGTTGAGCAGATGACTTGCATGCTGTGAGGAATATGCAGCTACCTGGGTTAAAGTCCACCCTGGGTCATGTCCTGAGTCTCTTCCTGCTTTCCTGTTTTAATAAAGCAATAATGACCGGAGGATACCCTGGAACTTCACACCTAAAAAGCCACTGGATACAAACCACTAGGGGGAGCCAGAGGACAGCGGTAGAATAAAATTTTCTACTAGATCTGTGACATCAAGTAAGTGAAAACCCCGTCAGTGTGTGAAGTTGTTCAACGTCAAATTTAATTTGTGAGATATCTTAATGTAAGAAAAAGAAGGCAATATTCAACAGTGCGTCCGTTTTTATACATGTCAAAAAAAACCTTTTTAATTTAAAAAGAAAAAAAATAATTGTTATATTATAAACTGAGAAAAGAGCAACTTTTCTGTAATTGAACCGTTTATTACTTAATTATGTTGGTGTAATATGAAAGAAAGCTGTAAAACTGATAAAAATACAGTTGAGTCTAAATGTATGCTCTTCTTTGCATTTTCCAAAGCAGTCCAATGGGCCAGATTAGTGTCTTTGCTGGGCAAATTCTGGCACCCGGGCCTTAGGTTTGACAGCCCTGTTAATAGATGATCAGCAGGAAACCACAGCAGATTCTAAAGCTGCAGATTACACGTGCCTTCTCAGAAAAATCAGTAAATAAATAACATTACTGTGGTAAAAAACTATTATCGTATAATCCAAAGTAAATGCTCCAAGATAAAGTTAACACCTCTGAGACGTTTTTGGGGTTTTCAGTCATTTACATTTATTCATATGCTTCACTATTTCTGATGTGATCTCACAGAAAACGGCAGAAGCGAAGCAAAGAGGGCCGTCCTCCAAACATAAAAACAATATTAAATACTTGAACAGTTTACAATGGCCAGCAAGGGACAAAAAAGCAAACGAAGAAGAACAGTAAAATTAATGTGTCTTCTGCTGATATGAATGATACGCACGTTCAGCCAACATCCTCAAAGGACTAGTGTTGCTACTGTTTGGTCCGTGGGTGTTCAATATTAAAAGCCGTGTTCTTGCGTCCTTCGTAGCTCCTCCACCTCTTCATCCTCATCTGCAGCTGCTCTCAGAGAGCCATCGGGTAAAGACGGCGATGATCAGAGGCCACACAGAGGTCCTCGAGTTTTTCTCCGTGATCCAATGACAGGGCAAAGCATCAGAATGACATCTAACAGGATTCGTTTTATTTCTCTGAAATTTGAAGCTGCCAACATGCGGTAGCTTTGTGCAGCTGAATCGGACTTTAATACATGATGTTTTTTTCTTGGGAAATTAAACTTAAGGCCTCGAGTCGATGAAAGATAAAAGGTGAGCTCTTAAGAGTCTGATGAGAGCCCCCAACGTGTGGCTGGCTGAACAAAGGAAGAGGTCCTGGCTGAGAGTTTGAGAGTGGGACTCATATCTGGCTGAGGGGCATGAACTTCTGGTAGTAACTCTTGGTTACATCAATCATGAGGTCCTGTGTACACTCTGGGAGCTCTCCTGAAAACAAGCCTGAGAGAGAGAGCAAGACAAACGCAGGTAAAGAACATACAGCTAGGAGAACGAAGACAGAAAAGTAGAAAGATGCTGGTCTGTTGATTAGGTGTGTGTGTTTTGCTCACCTGGGCATCCAGAGAAGACGGTGAAAGGTGGCACAACAGTTTCAGGAGGAAGGACAGTGTTGTCTAAGATCTTGCAGCAATCCTTCAGCACACAACGGCGACCCTGCACACAACACGGGAAAAAGAAATTTAAACATCTGTCATGTGCTTTCACTCAGGTTGAGTGTGGACCCTGCAGTCACTTTCTTTCCAAGCTCCTTAGACCAGCGGTCCCCAACCTTTTTTTGCGCTACGGACCGGTTTATGTCCGACAATATTTTCACAGACCGGCCTTTAAGGTGTCACGGATAAATACAACAAAATAAAACCAGTACCGGTACCAAAAAAAGAAGATTTATTCATAACACACGGGAAAAGACCCAGGGAAACCGAGTTAATGATAAAAACGATTAAAAAAATAAAAATAAAAACCCTGAAAACCATAAATTTTACACCTAAGCCTCAACTCTCGCGGCCCGGTACCAAACAACTAACGGAAAAATGCCAGCTTGTGTTTTTTGTTTATTAATTCAGCCTTTGACTGCCAGCAAAACGTTCCTGCTGCTGTTTACTTCATCTGAACATGACTGCCATGTGACTGGTTCACCACAGGCAATAAAGACATGCTTTCTGTTTATACCCCCCCCTCCCCTTCACAGCGATGTCCTTTCACTGCCGAGGAGCTAGCTGTGTGCGTGTGTGAGATTTTATTTCACTCACTATGACACAGTTCTTTCCAATGTGGACGTAGGAACCAATCTGTGCTGCATTGACCACGCAGTCCTCCTCGATGAAGACATGGTCTCCAATGTGCAGCGGGAAGAAAGCCACCCTGCAGGGGGGGACAGGGCAGTGATGATTTTGAGGGACGATAATTAAAAACAATCTCAAAGCATCTCCATCTTTATCCAGAACATGGAAGCACATGGCTGGCCTGAACGTGTGTCAAAGATACTTTACCCTTTGCTGAACTTTTTGAAAGGTGGTCGAATAACACTCCGGCTTTTCACCACGCAGTGTCTGCCCACCCTGACGTTAGCCAGGTCCCCCCTGATGATGCAGTCATTCATAACAATGGTCTGCAGGACAGAACATCCAAAGATTAAGCTTTAGCACAGCTGGACAGTCTCTATTCACAGTGTTATTTCCAGGTGTGTGTTTTTCCTTACTTTGCCGTTCAAGACTATATTTTGACTCCCACATAATACCGACTGTCTGCTCACTTTGTTGCCAGAAGCCTGAAATAAAACAACAACAACGGTTAATAGTCGTGTGAACGATCGTTTCTGTTTCTGTCCACATAAATGAGCACAAACAACCGTCTCTGCTCTCCGCCCAACGCCCCGTTCACTTTCTGCTTGGACAGATAGCAGGCTACGTTAGCTAAAACAGCGGTGATTAAAATCCCACACAGTACCGTCTCAATGTACTCCGCTTTGTTGTACAGTATTTCAGACAACTCCATGGCTGGAAACCCGCTGAACTATCAAACACAGCGATTATTATTCTGCGATACTATCTAAAGCATCGATCCGGATTTTCTCTGTGGGAAGCTCCTTCTATGCTTCTCGTCTTCTGCGCAAGCCCGGACGTGACGCCATCAAATAACTTTATTTAAAATATCAGAAATCGAAGAACAAAAAAACCAAACAAAAAACAGATATGTGCGCGTGTAAAGATTAAAAACTAAATAAAAACAAATAATAATAATAATAATAATAATTACTATTATTTGTTTATAATAATAATAATAATTTGTAATAATAATAATAATAAGTATTATTATTATTATTATTATAAGTGTTTTTACACTATACTACATCTTCGTAGTGAATTATAAATTTTGATTTCTTTGTAGATATTATTACTAGGTGGTTCTCTCTTCAGTTTGTATTGTAAGACTGGTTTTATAAGTAAAGCTTTTATAAACACTGGGACAAGTGTCTGTATATTTTGCGATAGTTTGGGGGGGAGGGGTATGTTTTTCTTCCTTTTTTAATGATATGGACTAAGCTTGTCTGACATTTAAAAAATAGGGAGCCAGATCTTGCGTCTTTGTAAAACAACTTACAAAATGTATTATTATTATTTAATGAATCCTGAGACAAACAGAAAGCCGGCGCCTCTGTGAAACAGCTCCACGCCGTGGAGGGTTGTGGTAAAGACTCTGGAGTTTCTCCAATGAGACTAAAAACACTGAGAGGGTTAAGCTGGCTTTAACTGAAGCTGTGGCCTGAAAAGCTACATGAGTTGTGCGGCAGTGATGAGCAAACTTAAAAACAAGATCCTGGAGAAGTGTTTTTAAACAGCTGGAACCTGGAACAACCTGGAAGAGCACTTTGGTCTGACTGTGGACACTCGAGGGTTTTCGTCAGAGCTTAATCCATGTCTGGGAAACTGAGCCTAAAAGTTTGTCTTTGTCCATTTTTATTTTCTAATTTGTGTAGACTTCATAATTTCATTTTAGCAGGAGCTCTTATTGTTCACCTAAAGAGCTGAAAGCAACATCTTCTATACTTGTTTTTGTTTCATATGCACAAAGTCTTGTTTTATGAATGTGAAAATTTCCCAAGAGTGACGTCATTACTCTCAAAGCATACTATGATGACCTTTTCTTTAAGTTAGATTTTTTTTTTTTTTTAGGTTTCCTTCTAATATAACGCTACACATCAGTCCAAATCATTCTGCTATATACACTCTGATGTGCATGCGCAGCTCACAAAAGGTGCAGGAATATTCGACGTCGTGTGTAAACATCTCCGGTGTTTATTTGGTTTTTTACTGGATATATTTTATGAATTATTTGAAAAATAAACTGTATACCCCCAAAAGACCTCTCCTCGTTTTTTCGAATTTATTTCTACATTCAAAGAAGATATGAAGTGGAGCAAGTGTGGTTTTACTCATTTAGATCATCATAAAACGACTCTGCGATCGATTAGGCTCCCCTGGACGGAGTACTTGCTGTTTATCATTTTTATTTTCCAGTTAAATCAAAGCCATGGGCAGATTCTCAATACCCAGGTGCTCGTGGTGAGAAACGGCCGGTGTTTATATAAATTGAAAGCGCAGATAAAGCTGCAAATTAGAAATAAACACGAAGTTTGCACTGTGCGCATGCGCAACGCGAAGCCCTTGACCCGCTTTTCTTCTTCTTCGCCTCGCACGCTGGCAGCTCCCAGTAACTGCTCTCCGTCATGGCGGCCCGTGTCCTGCAGCAGTGTGTCCGCTCCTTCGCTCGGCCCTCGCTGAGGCTTTGCTCCAGTAACCTCGCATTAAGAGTGACTGCCGCCCCGGCGGCGGCCGTCCACCGATCTCTCTCCTTCGCCGCAGACAGCCGGAGGACGCGGTGGCTCGTCCAGAGCCGGGTGAGTCTTCGGTAACATTGAACCATCGCGGCCTAGCCGCTGTGACCTACCGATGTCTTTCAGGGCTGCGGGGCCAGCCTAGCCCGCTGAGAGTTCACGGTGTCACACGAGCAGCTTATTTCGCTTTGAACGACTCTGTGTTGTTGTGGTAGAGAAACACGAAAGCGTTTTTTTTTCAATTACGGAATAGCCATGTTTGCCCTGTTGGCTAGCTAGCTAGTTAGCAACGTCGGTGATTTCATTGACAGACTTGTGTTGTTGCACTTGCAACTTTATTCTTTAACCTGGCACTGCACGGCTGATTTTGGCTAAACACCGAGTACTAATGTGCAGAAAGGTAAAGCACTGTTGCAGTGCGGATGTTATTATGCATTACGGTAAGTATGTTTGTATAACACTGTTAGAATAATGTTACAGGTGTTTTAGCAAGCTGTGCACAACCTGAAGTAGGTGTGCAGCGTTGTAAGTGAACACCAATGCGCTGATAAATGCGTTTAATTGCAAACTTGGTCAAATGAAACCATAATGCAGTAGTTACAGATGAGATAATAAAATCAGCCGCACATTAAAAGCTTAAGAAGCAGCACAGATCTCCTCTTGGTCAAAGTTCAGTAAGATTTAAGATTTATTTTGAAACTTGGATAAACTTTTTCTAACCTTTACATCTGTACTGTTGCACAGTGTACTGGAAGATATTGCATCTTTGTCACTGTATGTAATACACAGTCACTTGAGGCAAGCTAATGTATAGACTGAATGATCAACCCCCCACCCACGTCCCTCTGCACTAATAAACTCTTCCTTTGTCTTTTTGGCAATCCTTAGATCCCCTCGGTGGGTGTGCTGTGCCGACAGTACGGAGACCTGCCCCCCCTCACTCTAGAAACCATCAAAGAACGAGTCATGTATGTACTCAAGCTCTACGACAAGATTAACCCAGAGAAGGTGAGAACAACAAGAGACCTCCAGTGAATTCTAGCTGAAACATGTGTGAATATAACACGTTCACAGGCATCTGTGAGGTGAAATTAGGCAATCGTGACTCATCCCTGTCCAGAATGGCTCATGCATATTGTTTTTGAAAAGTTTGCTGGTTTTAATGTAATTAATTTAATAAAAATGAGATTTTTAACTTGGAAAAATAATTTCAAATTAATATTATCATTCCTCATCTAGATTTGGTTTTAGTTTTATTTTGTAAAGCACTCTGAAATGCCTGTAGTGTTTGTAAGTTTCTGTATAAGTACGCTTGAATTTCTAACCCTTGGGTTGGTTTCTGTTCCACAGCTGCAGACGAGCTCTCACTTCATGAAAGATTTGGGTTTGGACAGCTTGGACCAGGTGGAGATCATCATGGCCATGGAAGATGAGTTTGGTGAGAGCAAACCTCTTTATACGCTTTACACTGCATAGAAAACTATTCCAAACTGTGGTTCTAGGCATTAAGTCAGCAAAAGAGATGTTTCTGACTCCTACGATGCCTAAATTGCAGAATGTGACTGCTGTTGTATGCCACAGTGGGAGTAATTGATTAGGAACCTTAGATTTGCCTGCGTATGTGGATATTAAACATCAGTGTTGCAGTCTTTCTGCCTGTTGAGCGTCTGCAGCGTCAAAGTGCTGTTAAGTTTGTCTTCAGAGGGTAAATGTGACACACTGTGTGGACATCCCACATATACAGGATATACTGAGTATTTCCTGTGGGAGAAACACTATAGTACACATCATTTTACAGTATTTATTTATTGGATTTCTCTTGAAAATTGATTTAGAAGGTGGCTCAAGGCTGCAGTTTGTTGCTTTTTACGAATCAGGAATCTGTATTTTTGATAAACGGCTGATTTAACGGATGATATAATCTGTTTTGGAAGTAAATAGTAAACAGAGGTGGGTGTGGATCAGGAGATGGAGCAGGCCATCTGCTAATCAGAAGGCTGGCAGTTTGATCCGAAGAATTCTTGGGCAAGATACTGAACCCCGAACGTCCGTGTGTTTATTGGAGTGTGAATGAGACGTGTTGTATAAAGTGCTGTTAGTGCTCAGAGAGAGAAGAAAAGCGCTCTATAAGAATCAGTCCATTTAGCTTGAGTTCATGCAGGAGCCTCAGTGGTGACTTCTTAGTCAAATGGCAGATTTGATAACTGTACATCAGGGCTAATACACTTCCATACAAGGTCAGGTGTTGTTCAAGAGGTTAAAGGAAGTCCTTTCAGAGCCTTTGTTTGTCTAAACCTCTGATGTCCTGGGCGGATCTAAAGTATGCTGAGGACAGGGTTCTTAGAGGGTTCTAGTGTCATTTTTGGCAGTTAGCAGAAAGTTTAAATCAGAATCAAAGGACTTTTTTTTTTCTTCCTTATTTTGACCAGTTGGTGCATCGGTGCACTGACTCTTAAGATAACAGACTAATAGCTTTTAGTGTGTGTGATGGTCACCCCCACAGAGACCTGCCCTGAGAACTGCTGCTGTTATGTAGTACCAGCGAGATGTTTGTGACTATCTGTGCAGATGCCTGAAGAAAGCCGCTTATTCGTCCAGCATTATCGATGCATGTCACATGGCTTCTTTAGCACACGCCGTGACCAATAACTTGTTTGTGCTGCTAGGCTTTGAGATCCCAGATGCAGAAGCAGAGAAGTTGATGACTCCTGAGGAGATCGTACAGTACATCGCAGACAAGAAAGACGTTTATGAGTAATCTGCTCTGTAGCACACCACAAAGGCAAGTCACCACCAGGCCCTGTTTTCTGTCTCTTTGGTCTCACGCTGTTGTGTCTGTGCTCAATGTATATTCCTTTCTGCCCAGATAGGGTCATTTCCACCCCACCCACCCAACAGGAAGTTCTTGTGAAGCAGATGGGCGCCAAAGAGTTTCCTACTTCATCAACTCTCGTGTCCATTAAGGCGACGTCGGCTTCAGCTGTCTCGTGTTTGACTGTATTTAAATGAACATGTTCAGGCGAGCTTGGAGATAAAGAAAAATCGATATTAAACATGATTATATCACTGGTTTGATTTATTGTTCTTATTTCAGCTCCACCCTTTGGTCCCATGTACAATTTGTTATTAATAGATCAATAAAGATACACGCTGTACGCATCTGTGTCTGCTGTTACTCAGCTTAGAGTCCAAATCAGAAGGAAAATGCAACATTTTCTCTAATTAGGACCCACATTCAGCTCCCAAAAATACAGCTTTAGGAACCACAGGTTTATACTTGACTGTATATAAAGCTGAAATAGCTCCACATCATTAATCAGGAAATACTTTGAACATATAAAGAGCTTTCATCTGCAGAAACGGAAGATTTACTTGAGCTGAGTGGAAGGAGCCGATGCTTTCTACACCAGGGGTCTCCAACTCCAGCCCCCGAGAGCTACTGTCCTGCACACCTGAACCAAATTAATGGCTTGTTACCAGGCCTTTGCCAAACCTGATAGCATGCTGAAGAGGTAAATCAACCATTTCATTCAGCTGTGTTGGAGTAGTATCTAAAAGCTGCAGGACAGTAGCTCTCGAGGACTGGAGTTGGACACCCCCGTTCTATACAATGTTAGCTCAGTGATTTAAAGGCAAGCTTCATGTTCCCTCACTATTTACCTTGTAAGATGAGGACAAAAAACTACAATGAAGAAAATTCTTGAGTTTAAATCTTGTGTCCACAAATGAAGAGCGAGGTGGCATTGTTGCAGGAAGTCCACACGGCTGGGAATGAAGTGTTTTTATTGCGGTACCCAACCTGAGCCCTAACAAATGCACCTTAGAAGTCTCAACAACTCGTGTATCAAATATGATACTTTGGTTTCAAGGGTTAAAAATAAACTCAAGACTAAAACGTTTAAACAATAAAAAAATAAAATTAGCAAACCCACTGTGGGAGTTTACCGAAACTGAATTCTTGCAATTTAAGACAGATTTCTATAAACCACACCAAATTCAAAGCTTTTCTTAGAGCAGGGGTGGGCAATTCCAGGCCTCGAGGGCCGGTGTCCTGCAGGTTTTAGATGTGTCCTTGATCCAACACAGCTGATTCAAATGGCTAAATTACTTCCTTAACATGTCTTGAAGTTCTCCAGAGGCCTGGTAATGAACTAATCATTTGATTCAGGTGTGTTGACCCAGTGTGATAGCTAAAACCTGCAGGACACCGGCCCTCGAGGCCTGGAATTGCCCACCCCTGTCTTAGAGTAACCAAAGGATTCAGAGGGCTTTTAAAATCCTGATGTCACAGAAAACGTCACCTTGTCTTGAGAGGTTTTCCCAGCAAACAAAAGCAGCAGCTACTTCCAGCTGCTGCCTCGTTCACAGCAGCACGTCTGCGTCTCCTGAAGCCAGAGATGATGTTGGGAGCACGAAGCAGAAGTTTTTAGACACACAGAGAGAAATAAAGACTCTGGGAGGCGGCCGCTGTGTGTTAGTCTTTTATTGAGGGTTGTACCCAAGTTATACAGCTTTGTACGCTGGCTGCAGAAGCCAGCGGGTTACAAACAGTAATTCAGTATACGAGTACAGCCAACAGAAGACCCACTACTCACTACTCTACACCTTAGTACAGATTCTCTTAAGAGCAGTAAAATCCAGAAGAAAATAAAGAGGGAAAAAAAATACAGAACAAACCAAGCAACAAAAGGAAGGAGATTAAAAAGATTAAAATGAAACCAAACAAGTAGACAGCATCAGAGGAGACATTCATTATTAGAGCACACTGGAGTTGGTTTTTTATACCTTTAATATCAGGCGACTTCGTTTATTTTGTCAATTTTTATACCCATACAAATAAAGATTGTCCTTCAAAAAGTGCAGATTCCACCGAAGTTTAAAGATAAAATCCTTTGATGACCCGAGGAAGACATTTGAAAATAAAAAGGTACTTCCTGTTTTTGTTTGCAAGAGAGGAAGACGACCCCCTCGTTGATTATAGACACTGTACGATTATATTCTCATATATATATTTTATATATAGTTTCAACAGTCTCCCAAAGCGATGTGCATAATAGGTTTACAGGTGATCCAACTACACACTGGATTGATAGAATCTCTATAAAAAGAAAAAAAAAAAAAAGCACTGTAGTCGTGTAAAATTTGCAGTTTCACCGGCCTCGCTCGAGCTGCGAGAAAAATCGACAAAATGGACTTTTGCAAATCTTAACCTGTCCTCCTCCTCCTGCTACAACTGGCCCGCCGTTTGCTAGGTAATAAAGGTTTTTCAGTTTTTATTATTATTATTAGTAGCTGTACTAGCTGTACAATTTAACGATGGCACGACACGTTTGAGGAATATTAATGGGAATCCCATCTCAGCGGTGTTTACTCATTTTTTGGGGAATTTTTTTTTGTTTTTTTGTTTAGTTTTATTTAAAGAAAGGAAAAAAAAAGAAGAAAAACCCAAGGTGGACATGGAAGCTTGGGTTCAAACACTCCACTGCATAGTCTCTCTGAGTGACGCCCACCCTTTCCCCTGATAAACCCACCCTTCCCTCCCCACCCGCCCACATCTTTGTGCTG
>VUQG01027469.1:9511-22301 GCA_015106755.1 Etia nguti | reverse complement strand
CGAGCAGAAACGGGAGATGGAAGCATGTAAATATAATAATAACCACTGCAGCCAAAAAGAGTGCCTGACGAGCCCAGTTGTAAGTAAGCTATTAAGACTCGACTGTACACTGTGTTCGTGTTTTCCTCCCAAACAATAAGTTTCATTGAAGCAGCATTTTAACGCCTCTCTCTGTCTCTCGCTAGCAAAGTTGATCCAGACAACAAAGTAAAGCTAGTTTACTCTCATTGAGTAACGTAACGGAATATGTTACAAAATACATTTTGGGGCATGTATTCTGTAATCTGTATTGGAATACATTTTAAAAGTAACCTTCCCAACACTGCCTAAGGATACTTGCATACTGGAGGAGCCAGGGATCGAACCACTAATCAGTAGATGACCTGCAGTAGTTCATGTCAAATTACTCATTAAGTGGATATTATATTTTCTACATGTGACGTTCTGTCATGGTCCTGGGTGATGCGACCCAGTGTTTCTGAGTTTCATGTTATTTTGTTATTTCATCTGTATTCCAGTTTCTTTTCAGTTATCTAGTTATTCGGTCATGCCTAGTTTGCAGTTTAGTTCATGGGTTATCAGGTTCCCCTTGTGTCATGTCTACCTCTCCATGTTTCCTGTTCATTGTATTTAGTTTCACTTCCCCTGTCCTGTCTTTAGGTTCATGTGTGTCAGCTGTGCTCCCATGTGTGGCCACTTCCCTTGATCATCCCTTATGTGTATTTAGTCTCTGTGTTTCATTCAGTCTGTGTCACGTCGTCTGTGTAACCTTCCCAGTTATGTCTCATCATAGTCGTCACAGTTCTCATAGTCACAGTCATGGAATTAGTTTTCAAAGTGTCATAGCTTTATCACAGTTTCATAGTCACCTATAGTGTTCAGTGTCATAGGTTTTCATAGTCTGTTTTCCAGATTAGTTGCCTTGCCTGCACTCGTCTTAGCTTTTGTTTTGCCTTCTGTCATCAGCCGTAATAAAGGCTCGCTTTTTGTTAAAGTCACGTCACGTCTCCTCGCCTGTGTCTGCTCTTGGGTCCTGCTCTAACTAACACACCGGCGCACCCCGCCGTGACACGTTCAGATCTGAGAGTGAGCGTCTTGTGGACTAGTCAGCAGAGAATTTACATTACAATGCACCTGTGTGCACCCAGGCGCATGCATAATATAAGAGGACTTACTCCTCAGCCTTGGGGTCTCCAGCTGTCCATGCTGGTGTCTGAGCTTTAGTGAACACCTGGTTTGATGGGAGCCTTCAGTTGGGTACAGCCTGTGATCCCTTTGATAATTTGTACATGCTAGCAGGATTTTCATTAAAGTGGTACAAAGTTATAATACTTTAAATCAGTATTTGGGCAGACAGGAGGTGTAATGTCTTTTCTTAGGTCAATCAATCATTATGTGGAGCTCACACTCGATTTAGCACACAACCTCTTGCTTTGTTTTGATCACAGACACCCACTACATGTTGCCCTACCCCCAGTCTTCATTTCATTCCTCTTTTTCAGAGGTACCTCTCAGCTCCCACAGTTATTTCCAAAGGTTACGGCCCTGCCTACTGCCACATCCACCCGGTCAACTCCTTTATGTCCAGCCCTTTGTCCACGCCAGCTGTGATCTCTGTATAAATGTGAATGTGTGGACGCATGCATGCTGGGAAAGGGGCCCCGGGATCTGCTCCCTTTTACAAAGCAGATGAGAAAACTGCTATTTGGATGGCTCTATTGTTTAGGTGGAATACAAAGCTGAGCACTGGGCTATTCAAATACACAGTATAACAGATCCAACACACTGTCTTTGACACTTGGCTAACTGCAGATCAATTCCCATTTTTGGAAAGCGTGGTGGGAGCAAAGGTAGCCTAGGAATCATAATATCACGTTTTGACTGCAGCCTATGTTCATTTTGGAAACCTCTAATGTGTCATCACACTGGAGCGCAGACAGTGTTTATAGCACAGTTGGTCAACCTGCCCAGCAACAGCATGGCCACATGCTTATGCAAACAATGCATTTTTAAACACAACCTGCAACAACCACCCCACCCGGCTATCATATCAGAGAAGGCAAAATAAAGCTGAGCCAGCTTCTTGTTCCCACAAAGTCTGCATGATTAAACAGAGAATCAATAGGTCGTACATCTGGTTGAGGCCCTGCGCTCATAAATATTGAGCAGCCTATTCTAAAGGTTAGACAGCCAGCACCCTGTCAGCTGCTCTGCCTCACACTTTTCATAAGGAAAAGGTAGAGCCTGTGATCAAGATTCAAATAAATAACAGTCTGCTAACCATGGCTTCAACATGCTTGGTGGACCCTCTCATTTATATATAGGGCTGCACAATATAGCATTTGAGCATCAACACTGCATCACAGGAGTTAAGCCCAATCATTCATGCTGCAGCTTGTACAAATGTGAAGCTTGCGTAGTTCTTTTTATTCTGTGAATGTGGCAACTATGACGAACAAGGGGTTTGTGGGATTTGATAGAATTTCATATTGCGCTCTTTATCCGTTTACCATAATGCTAATTATTAACCACATCGTGGCTCCGATCGAAAAGCAGAGCAGCGAATGTGCACCCCGAATACAGCAGATCTATTTGTGGCAGGTGAGGAATAGGTGCACATATGGCTCCTTTCAAAGAAATAATTGAGCAATATCATCAGCTGTTCACCCCGCAGACAAACTCCAACTCCACCACCTTGAAGACAAGTAGGCAACAGAAGTCCAGACCAGGACACCTTCTGTCACCAGCTGTATTAGCTGGAATACAAGCGAGCACAGGACAAGGCTCTCTGAGGAGCCGTGTTACTGATATCAAGTACCACCACAGGAAGTAGCCAGTAGGAGTCATAAAAAGGGGTCTCCCTGGCTACATCTGTCAAGGTGGTGCTGCTGTTCATAGATACTGAAGACTGATGTCAAATGATCGGTTTTGTTTTTGTGAATATCTGTATTTCAAACACCAGCTGTCTGTTATAAGTTTGGAAGTCTTTATGTGATAGTCTGTGTTTATTTTTATTCTAGTAATAATCACCTCACATCTAAGTTACCCCAGGCTTTCCCAGGTCTACAGGTCACATCCCTCCATAGAGAAGGATCCTTATTAGTATCAGAGATGTTATCAAATGTAATTAGTTCTGTGTTCTAGTATGTGAACTTCCATCAGTGTAAAAGAGACGCAGCAGCAGATTAGAATAGAGCAGACCACCATTTACACATTTTCCAAATCATCAAATTATTACATGCATATTCCCAACAACCCAAGGCACAGCTGCACTGTCAGCTTCGTTCAGTGATTTTAGTTCAGTACAGTATAAAAAATCTCCCCTTGCACTTAAAACATGCTTTAAAGAAAAAAAACTAAGTGAAAACGTAGATTTTCAAACATAATAATATAACGTGCTTCTCTCAGCTACATTCCCACGGCTTTGAGAGTAAAGGCTCAGTCTATAAGGTCAGCAATTACTGTGTAGGTATCTCTGTTTTAAGACCATATAATAATGTTTATGGAACAATAATACTGTTGTAAACCTGTTTGCAGCCAATATATAAAAAGCTATACAGTTGTGTGGAAGTTAAACAGGTGATGTGAGGGAACCCTCCCTCCAGCTACTTCCAAGTTAAAGTGTAACCAGTGATTACAGTAACAGGTGCTGCTGCTGCTGCATGCTGGGAAATGTGTTTTCTTTCACCCCACCTGATCTCACCTTCTTGATCACAGCTCTGGATCTTTACTTGTCAGAGTGTGTGTACACAAACTCTTGCTCCAACTATGCAAACTATGAAAATATCATCTTCACTGCTGTCATCAGTCTTTTCTACTGCATTTCTCCTGCAGTCGCAATGCTGCTCAAACACTCGTTTGACGATGCGACAATAAATAAATAAATAATGAATAAATAATCGAGTTATGAGTCATTGGAGCACTAGCTCCCTCTCTGGTTAGGCAGGGAAATTACAAATTAAATAAAAAAATCTAAACTCAGTCTTAGATATAATAAAATTATTACATCACTCTCACACAGAGAGAGCAACAGAGCGAGTGAGTGAAAGTAGGCTGGCTGAAGAGGTGGGCAGAACTGGAGCCATTTAATGGAGGCCACAGAGGGAATGCCGTCTGAAGCAGCTGACTCACAGCTCAGACTGAAGCGTCTGATGCCTGGCCCCCATCCTACATGACAACACACACTGTGTGAATCAATGACTGTGGAACAGACAGACGACACCACTTCACTTCCTCCCATGGTGCAAAAACGAAGCCAAAATTTCTGGTTTGTGGGAGCTGCCATGTTGAACATTTGTCTGCACAGTAGTGACCTGAGGTGCAGTCGTGGCGTCGAACTGCCACCCACCCCGCTGGATACATTTTATGTTGCTGCTGCAGTTGTCAGAGGCTCTGCCGATGGGTTTACTGTGACTCATTAAATTAAGGTAAATCCAACCACGTCTGAACTTCTTACGGTTCTATACAACATGTAACATCACTCTGTGGCTCCTATTCTTAACTTGTTGGCTAGATTAGATTAGGCAGAGGCTTGTTGCTAGCTAGCTAGCGATGCTACACACCTATGTTACTGTCGTGGTCTATATTTGTCAAAGATTTGGCACTCCTTAGTTCTTCTTCGCCCATTTTAGACAGATGGCATCAGCTACACACTCCACAGAAGCCCAGGGTCACAATTCATATCAGAATTATCTGGAAATTAAATGTTGTCCTTTGAGATTTTAACATCAGACTGATGATGATATAAAACTGAAGGTTTAAACAGTTTTAGATCCACTAAACTCACAGAGCACTCTGCTAACATGGAAACTTTAAATAAAAACAGCAGCAGCAGGTTTCATAAAAGTAGAATTTGTTCTTTTTATTTAACTACAGGACCCAGAGTCCACATTATTATCAACAGATACATCCACCCTGGAGAAAAACTCGTGAGAGAGACCATTCCTGCATCCAGAGGTTTGGAGAAACTTCCGCCCTTTCCAGATGTTCTGTTGACCCACTGAGAGAGAACTCATTTCACAAACATCAGAAGACTGAAACACACACACACAAAAGCTATAAGCAACTGTAACAAGTCAGTGGTGAAATACTCATCAGTGGAAAAATGAAACATAAATTCTTGGTTACAGCACATAAACACTGTGCTTTGCTATTTTAATCCTGGTTCTGTTATTTTCATCAGGTGTGTTACAACAAACCCAGATATTAGCTGGAAAATGCAACAGATTTTACAGGCAGGCAGTGAGTGAAGAATACTGTGACAACATTTTCTTCTTCTGCATTAAATCCTCCAATAATGAGGGCTTACTGTCCTTCCAGATGTGGAGAGATACACAAACATGCTGCTGTTTGCACATATTTAATAATCAGCTCTACACAAGACCAGCCTGTTGCTTTTAGTTGAATGCTATACTCCTATATAACATATACATCCTTCAGTTCAGTTCAGTCAGAGCAGCTCAGCTAATGTCTGAACTACTGACTTACTGACTTAAATGAACATTCGAGCTCAGAGTGATTTCTTTAGTCAGGGTATACTCATTTATGTGCACGGACTAGCTAACCAACACTGCTTTCTTAGCCAACTAGCTAAGGACGTTAATTATTGAACGACTTACAAACATATCATTAACTTACCAAAAGGGTCCTTCTGTCGGTTAGTCCAGTTTACTGCAGAACACCACATGCTGTCAGTCCTGGTTAGGACCAGTTCCTTGGAATCGTAAGTCTGCCTGCCTATCGGTTCTTGCACTCTCGCTATGGTCAGCTGATTTCAGTCCGTGTGTCGGAGGAGGGAAACAGCGGTGCAGTCCACAGCGTGGACACTGCACAAAAAAGACTTTTTTTGTGCAGTGTCCACCATCCACTTTACCATCCACTCTGCGATGGTAAAGTGGAGACTCCTCCAGGACAGAAACAAGTGCATTATGCTGTTAACACAACTTCAGCATGGACAGCATGCTAACGCTAAGCTAGCCAAGAACCGAGAGTGCTGTTAAAGCCGAGTGTATGCAGACTCCGGTCCAGCAGCCAGAGCCTGAACTTCAGACCAGAGAGCAGTCGGGCTGCATTTCCACCTGTTTCTAAAGTACAGTCAGTGTTGATATACAGTGTTGATCACTATATAGTCTCTGTGTGCTCGTTTTCATCTTGTGCTGTGGGCTTTGTGTTCTACAAAGAAAAACATCATGTGTGTGTCCTCATTAGGATAGGCATTTGTGTTAGTGTGTGGGTCTGTAGTAAATGGCATTTTACAGAGTAACATCAAAGTAATTATAAAGTACTAATTATGGTAATTATGTATTATTATGAGTAATTATAATGAGCAAGTATGATAACAAATGACTATCCCCCCCGGGGAATAACGTAATGCATTACTCGTAAGAAAAGTGTTCTGTGTAATCTGTGTAATAAGGACTTCTTGGAGTGATGAGCCAACACTGATGACAACAAAGAGGGGAAACACCTCCAACATGCACAAACATCTGACCACAAAGCATGAAAGTCATTTGTACAAATGTAATGTCCTTAAAAATACTCTGACAGAGCACACAGCGAGTTGCTTCTCTCTACTGAATCTCTAACAAACAAACGTTAGTGTGTTAGATTAATGCCTGAATGTTACAATGTGCTATTACAGCTAAAAGGCACCGCGGAGATTCATGCACGGTAACAGTGACTGGGATTAAGGTTGGCCGACTGGACGAATATATCGACCTTCGACGATAGACTGAGCCTTTCGCGAGCCATTTATTTATTTATGTGCCCATGACTACGTTTGCTAATAATGTTGACGGAAGCTAAGAGAAGCAGTCAATGAAAAAAATAATAGTGCTGTTTTAACGGCACCGTCTTCCAGCTGTGAGCAAATGCAGCGATTCATTTACTGAAACTCATTACAGAAAGAAAGAAAGGCAGCAGCCCATGTTCAGAAAACAACAAAAACATTTTATTTAAATAAAAAAATACTACGATGGGGAGGGAAACGAAGAGAAACTGGCTTCTTTTTTCCACTCTAACCGTGTCTATCTGTCTCCGCCCATCAAAAAGTCACCTGCGCGAACATATCGCCTGTCGTCATTTATTGAACTGACGATTATCCGCTGGAAAACACGTACATATGGCCCAACCTTAACTGGGATGCTCGTGATCTGACAGTAGATAATGTCCTGTGTTCTTCTGCACATGTGACAGGTCAGCTGTTCCACACAGATTGTTTCTATGACCTGAACTAGCTTTCAGAGAGAAACAGCTGCCAACACTCAGATGGTTTTTACTAAAGTGAACTGGCCACACTATTAGTTTATAACATCATCACGATAACTCGCCTCACACAGTAAATCTATCTCATAGCATATAAAATGACACGTATTATTATGTTCTTATATTCACTTGCTGTGATCCAGTGTAACTCTGTTCCTCCTCCCTGTTCAGGGTTTCTGACTGATGTAAAATTCCCTCCAATCATCACACGTCCCAGCTAAACTGTACTGAAGTAAAGACTTACTACTTACTAATGAACGCAGAACCTTATTCACACCTTTATCAGTTAATATACATGATAATCTGGAGCTTAGATATTGACCTCAGCAATAAGTGGTTTTTATCCCAGCAGCGTGATGTTCAGAGGTCAGGTTATGGCATGAAATGAACGGATGGATTACAGGACGGCATTTTCTCCTCTACTTTCACAAAGGATGGTAAAGAGTATCCTCTGCTAAAGGAAGCACTGAAGCTCCTTTGCTTAGTATCTGGAGAATTGGAAAAGCTCTCATTGTGTCCACCACACAGACACTTCCAGGCCATGTCTCTCACTTAGGAACCTTGTTCTGGACACATTCAGTCACACACACACACACACACTTTGTTTAGATTCCATTTATAGCTTATTTGACTTCGACTATACTTGAGATTAATTATTTTTGCATTTAAAAGAATTTTTTCTTTAAACAAATCAAATTTTAGTATGCAAAGTAAACACAAACAAATGGTTTAGTGTTTGTTGATAGATGTGTGCAGTTAAACTTAAAAAGACGGTGATTTCTAACATGAAAACAAAAACAGGTCACTTTTTCTCTTCTTATTGCTCATTAATAATCGACCACTAAAATAATCAACAGCTTCAGGCCTAACATCATCAGCTAGACTGAAGCTTTAACTCAGAAACACAAGCAGCAGCCTCTCCATCAGTGATCGAGGGTTATTCATTAACACATTGTTGCCAGTGGCTGCTCGTGCGGCTACAACCACTCGAATTAGTTGTGGTTCTTTAAGCAAGGACAACGGGTGTCTGGGGTCACCCACATGCCTGGCATTCCTCCACTGCTAGTACTGACAGTGGTGCCCAGAAAAACCTCCACAACAATAACATGTTGTATAAACACCCAACAGTGAAGCATGAGCAACACAACCGTACGCACAACATCAACTGACCGTCTGTGTCGATTTTTACTGTTTCTAACAAAAACATCGGTTCAACCCTCCATAAAAGAGGAAGCTAGGAAGCAGAGCTCCTACTGTGCCACTGGTGGAAAAAAATCCCATGATCACTGGGTCACTAACAAACAGCCCGTCCTGGCTTTTATTTAAGGATTCATCAAACAGCATTATGGGATTAACAGAAAGGCTATCGTCTCATTCAGCAAACACAGCAACAAAACCCTTGGTATGAACAAACATCATAATCAAGTCTTCAAAGTTAGTTTCCTGCCGATTCCACAGTGTGGCCAGTGCTTTAAGAAAAAACACTATTCAATAACCACTTAGAAATATATTTCTATTATGTGAACATCGCCCAGCCTCCTCTACTCCACTGCCTGTGGAAGACGTGACACGTTAGCTTTAGCTGGCAGTGCTCACAAACAACTTTTTGACGCCTCTTGTCATATTTGGTTTGGCATGTTTTGCCATGGTTTTCTGCCAAACTCGAGCATTCAAACATGGTCGCCCACAAAGATCATGTATAGGGGTGTACATCTGGTACACAGACTTTCACAGAAACATGGCTCACTCTCCAAACCAGGAAACTGTATGTGCCCACTGTCCACTCTCGTAGCAACACTTTCACATTAGGAAACAGAAGAAAACAGCTCTTGAATGACACTGCCTCATGTACCGTTTCCAGCTCATCTGCTGCATTTATACATTTGCAAACATAGTATATACTTTAAATTAGTGTGTATGTGGAATACTCTGTAGGATATCAGTTTCTCAAAATAGTTCACGGTTTTCATTACTTAGTGCACTAAAGATGGAGGAGGAAGATGGGAGGGAAGAAGGTTTTCTGAGTGACAGAGCATCACCTGCAGCCCGTTAGGGTGGAGGATGATGAGTACTAGTGACACCATCCAATTTAGCTTGCTGCCTGTGCTCAACTGTGTGCGGATGCTGTTGAAGCAGGAGTGGGAGCTGCATGGGTGTGGTGCTGAACAGCAACGTGGCATAGAGGTGGCAGTGAAGATGCTCTCGTGTAGTCTAAACTGTCATACACAGCCACTCGTGGTCCAATTAAAATCAGACTTGTTTTAATGTGAGGATAACAAATGAAAAAAGGAATGATGTTGCTCTAAACGTGGACCCGCACCATGACAAGCCTCCTGCTGAACAAAGAGCAGAAGTGCCTCCCCTTTGTTTGTGTCCCTGAGCCAACATATCAGTGTAATATCCAGCCTGCATCTGAAGCAGCAGCAGCAGCAGAATATATGAGGACCCACGGGGGGCTTTAATGACCTCTTCACATACGCCAGCTGAAAATCACGCTTCCCTACTCATCACGAGCCTCTCTCTGTATACACAAAGGAATGTCACACAATGAAGCGCAAAAAAATGCAAGTAAAGGCTGCTTGTGATTTAAAGAAAAGCCTTCACCTGGAACAGTCACGCGCTGGGTTTTCGCGAGCACGATGCTTTTTAATGAAAAACTAACAAAAAAAATCTGGGCTCAACACTCGCGAGCACGAGCAGCAGCAGTGTACGCGCCTGCCCTCGTCACTAATCGTGCTGGGTTTCCTTAAACACGTCCACTGTAGCCAACTATGCTGCTGCTGCAAACATGTAGCGAAACGATGCAGTTCTTTGTCATTCAGCGACTTCAGCATTTATTTAAATGAGTTTCTTGTTGAAAGTTACAGCACCGCTAAACTAATGTCTGACTGTGGATAAAAGCTAACAGGCTAGCGTCTGCTTGTCAGGCAGAAAACTACTGAAGTCAACCAGCAAGTAACTCTTTCAGCATTTATTAACGTAGAATAACGGAATTATTTATCGGACTAAGAACAGATCAAAGGTCATTAAGATGAGTCCTGACCAGAATACTAACAGCACATTTGAGATAAGAAATGGTAAATACAGATATTTGCATAAAGGGGAAAATGTTCGTTCCCAATTTCAATTAATGTTTGACAAAAAGCAAACATCCATCCGTGATGCGGCCAACTTTCTATTAGCCCCAACATGGACTGTTCCTTCGGACGGAACGGGGTGACCAAAAACGAGCTTAGCACGCCGAACCCTCTCAGGCGCCGTGTGACTTGTTGCTGCCTTTGTCCTTTCCCCCCAGACTATAAACATTCATCAGGCAGACAGCAGCAGACTGGCCGCAGACCCTACGCCATTTTAGTTAGACACAACCCGCTTCTTGGGGGTTCTTGAACAAAGAGCACTTCTAAGGGAAGTGTGTCGAACCAAGAGTGGAAGTTTCGAGAAATACACGAGAACACCAAAAAAACGCACATCTGCTGTGTTCATTTCAGGGCACTTACCATTATTTTCTTGTATCCTTGTCCCAAAAAGAAGGACGACCACAAAAAGCCGTACTGCACCCATCGCGGCTGCGAACCAGACTGCCACTCGACTGCTAACTTCTCCCTGCGCAGAAGAAGACGGCTGCTGATAGGCTGACTGAGCAACGAGCCCGCCTGGCCAGGACCTGCTCAGGAGCAGAGCGAGCTGATTGGCCAATAAACGCACGACACCCCGCCCACTAGAGCAACTGTAACGCGCCTGTAAACAAACCATGTTCACTGCATTAACAAAGAATGTTATAATTCAGTTACATTCATATTACTTCAGTACTACACCGTGTTTGTATATTTCTAATAGAAACCAAACTATTCTTAAAGAATAGAATAATATGTGTTTTTGTTTACACTAATTTCTCAGACTTTTTATCTGATTTAGTTCTCGGTGCAGACAAAATAATTATTGTGGGTGACTTTAGAAAGAACGTGTCACCAGGTGCTCTGTTAATAATAGCAGCAAAGTGAAATAGCATTATTGTTACACAGACATACACAACACTATCACAGCAGTTCTCAGCTCTCATACACACAAGAGACACATCTGGTCCTAAAGCCTGTGACCGTTCCTTTGTATCATCTGAGTTTACTCACATATACACACACACATAAAGTCACCATATGCTTTTAGCAGTAATTAAATGCTGTGCCAGATTTATTATTATTATTATTATTATTATTATTATGATAAAACAGCAAACACAATTCATAAAAATTTTGGGGGGTTTTATTATTTTTTATTAATTTCAAAACACATCCAACCTGTATGCAAAATATTTAGAAAGTTTGATTACATACAAAACATCTAGTATGACAGCAAAGACAAATTGGTCAGCTTCATAGAGGTTGGTTAATGATTACATCTGGAGAAGCAGACAGGAAATGGCCTTATGGACTTCAAAATTTGACATCATTGACAAACACTTTTATGTCAGAAAAAAAGATGCCGTTTGTTGCTATTCCATCAATTTTGTACAAATATTTTTTTTTTACTATTAAAATAAAATATAGCAAAACTACAAAAAAAACCCAAAGAAAATGAAGTAAATCATAAATGGATTGGTACTGGTACACAGTGTTGGTCAAGTTACTTGAGAATAATAATTAGTTACTAATTACTCATTACTTCTCCAAGAAAGTAATCCCATCACTTTACTGATTACTTATTTTCAAAAGTAATTAGTTACTTTATTACTTGAACATGATACACAACCTGAACACATAATAAAGCAATAGACCTTTCAGCCCAATTCTATTTTTTCTGCATCATATACAATGCAATCAAATGAAAAAGTCTCTTTTTAAATCTTGTTTTATTAGTTTTAATCTTTTAACTTTATGCACATTGCATTAAGCAAAAATTAAATTTTATGCAACAGTCTCTGACTTGAAGAAATGTGTTTAACATTTAAACCTATTTTCTGCATATTCCAGCATATAAAATAAAACTTTTTTTGTGTTTACATTCACTCTTTCAAATAGATGCAAGTAAAACACAGCAGAAAATTAAATAAAATAAAAGACTCAGCAGCACTAAGTCCTGTCGCTCTTGAATCTATTTTCAGCTGTTTAGCAGGAGTGGGGCGGGTGGAGGTTTGCCCTGGTGCAGGTGTGCCACAGCAGTCATATCAGTAGTGGGATCCGGGATTTTCTCTGTGAATTTCACATTCCCGTGGCAGCGTGCTCGGTGCTTGCTCAGAAGTTTAGGGGTTTTTTTCGCTGTAGAAAGAAGTTTTCTTCCCACGCAGTGTACAGCGGATGCTAATGTTTTTGTCACTTACAGAATCAAACTCAAAATAAGGTCAGTACTTCCACGCTTTAAATGCTGCATGGTCGTACTCTCTCCTGCACTCTATATTATCCATTGTTGATCTGCACACGTCTGTTACCACGAACGTCGCACGCGCTTACGTCATTGTCATGAGACACTCTCATAAACAAAATCACGGTTTAGTAACGCAGTAATGCAGCATGCTTACGGGAAAGTAACAGTA
>VUQG01027460.1:2781-15588 GCA_015106755.1 Etia nguti | reverse complement strand
TTAAAACACGTGGGAATCGGGCTTTTCAGGCATTGGCACCAAGGCTGTGGAACTCCCTGCCATTGTCTTTGCGCTGTCTAGACTCTATTGACTCCTTTAAAAAGCAGCTGAAGACATTTTTATACAAGCGAGCTTTTAATTAATTTTTTCACTGTTTTATATTATTTTATTTGTATTTCTGGTTTTATTGTGAAGCACTTTGTGATTTTTATCTTTGAAATGTGCTATATAAATAAATTTTACTTACTTACTATCTATCAAGTTAAGACTGGTCTAATACACTTTTGAGGGCAGGACTGGAAATGATTTAAAAAGCAGCCAACATCCTAAGAACAGCTTTGAAACACCTTCATAAAGCCCTCAGAGCACTTAAAAAAGACGTTTGCACCATATAAGAGTTGAAAGAAATGCAAAGAATAAATTAAGTTACCTTAACATAATATTACAAAATATTAAGTTGTAATCTAGCAGAAAAAATTAAGGACTTGCTCATAATTCAAACATAGTTCTAAAGACATGAAAACCCAGCAAACAACAGGCTAAATGAAAAATTAAGTTCTACTAGTCTCAGAAATAACCTGTCAGCTGGCTGGCCTCAGGCTCAAATAGGTAGTTTGGAGTGGTTGTATTTGTATCACAATTCGCAAATGTCAAGATTCTTTAGCTTAGCTTAATTTCCAGAAAAATAATGCCTAAAAATGACCTTTTATTTGTAGCATTTGTATGTATTTTAAAGGGTATCATGCCACTTTTTGTGTCTCATGTAGTTCTACACCCTTTATTCTGTTATTTAGCCTGTGTTTCTGATTATGTGGTTCTTGCTGAGGATGACAGCGTTTCAAGTAATTGTGCAAGATAAATGTCGAAAATATGTTTGTTGTAACAGCTTTCTTTAGAGATTTGTTTTGTTGACCATAACCCTTTAACTTTATTTACCGTCCATTCAACATTCAAGTTCTGTCCCTGTCAACTATAGTCACTAGCTTTCAAGCAAGAGCTTCATGTATGCCACAGCCTCTATTTTCAAGATGTTCTAAGGGTAGAAAAGTGACCCAACCTTTCTCTGTCTCTGTTCATACACCTGTTATTTATATGTAACAGACATGGTGTCACTTTTAAATACACTCGATGTGGTGTGAACTGCTATATTACCATTTTAGTACACATCAGTTTGAGTTGAACAAGAAACACTGTGACAAGAACTCCGCTTGACATTTATAGGACATTTAAACAATGCACTGTTATGACTCGGCTCAAAAGCCGCAACATAAATATGTCGACCGATACCAGAATTTCACAGAGAAGAGATTTTATTTTAAATTATATAGCAAGTTAGTTAAAATAGCTGGTAACACTAAGACTAGTGAGCCTTTATAAAAGCTTGCCTATATCCACACATCCACTAGGTGTGGTCAATTAGTACCAGCTGACCACTCTTGCACTGCCACTGCAAAGAGATTAGGGGCTGCAGAGGGGCGAAGCATGCACATGAACCACAGAAACCATAACCAAAATGCTGTTGCAAAACAAAGGGAGGACTAAGATATTTTATAAAATATGACATTTTATTGCTCTTTTTTTCTTTTTCTCTCTCTATAAAAAATAGGGCATAATGCTACAACAGTGCGCTAAACAAATTTTGACTCTGCATTTATGTTTGTCTCCCAAGTCAATGGGCGCTAAAAAGACATCTGACTAATGAAAGAGCCGTGACTATTGTATAAAAGATTATAAGAGTCTATACCTTTTGTCACTTTGTTTTCTAGTTTTCTTATCTTTAGGATACATGACAATGTTATGGTTAAACAATGTTGTTGATTCTAATGCTCAGTCATTATTTTAAAGATCCTGTGATGTATGTTATGTATTTAGATGGCATAAAATGTATACTTAATGATTTCATTTTATTCATTGAAATTTTTTTTAATGATTTTTTTTTACTTTTTATTAATATTCAGTTAATAAATTACAGCAAATATACAAAAGCAGATTTCCTACCCAAGTTTTGAAGTAGTTAATATCACAACAGTTCATTGGTGTATAGGGAAAGGTTATGAGCAGTGCATTTGTGTTATTTTATTATATCATATTATATTGAGAATGTTTCACAATGACAATTGGCATCCTAAGCGTGCTTCAACTTAACATGATCAGCATGTGTTTTTTAAAATGTAGTATATTATTATTTTCTACAGGATGCTTTTTGCTTAAAGTGTTGCTACTTCTCTGGTTATTACTAATATTACCTGTAAATTTACACATAATTAGATATATAAGGCATATATGAAATGATCATAGTGCTGCTGCCATTTCTCACAGAAAAGGGAAGGTCTCCACCTTCACATTTGTAAATGACAGTCAGTCTAATGTTCAGTCAGTCAGGAGGAAGTTAACTCCTAACATGGAGGTGAAATCTTTGTGCATCAGACTCGGTGAGTTTTCCTTAGCTTTATACTCTTAAGTCTAACCAACTCTATAAAATAGTACTTACTGTATCTTTTTGTTATTGAGGAAATTTTTCTAACTGATTTATACTGAAGTTCAATAAAAGCCATAAAACACCAAGTCACATAAGTGTAGATAGTCAGAAATTAATGGTGACACAAAATAATTGCTTTTAAGATATATTGGTTAAATTTAATTAATAAGAGATTCAATTAAAATATTTTTATTATTTTTTTATTCCATTGTCATTTATTTATTTTCTCCCAAGTATAAATACAGTATATATAATGACTGTTGATACATCTGTATCATGTATGGGTAATTTTTCAAGTAAAGTCAATAGTATCTAACACATTGCTTTTTTTGCTTCTGCAGTTTGGTATTCATTGTTGTTGATCACAGCTGAAGTTAAGAACGGCTATTTTTCTCAAAACGCTGGTAAGCTGAGGTTTGATGAATAATTTATCCAGTTATTCCTCCCTCCATTAATGAATGTTTACCTTTGTACAGTTATGTGAAAAAAGAAAGTTTTGACAGTAGTGTATGCAGTCGGTTGAAGAAAAAAGTACCAGCAATGATTCAGCAGCTTGTAGAACCACCTTGAACTTGAAGAAAATGTTAAATGCTCCAGACCGGGTGGTAACACTTTCTGATGATAAATAATAAAGTGGATTTGATAAGTAGCACCTACTACTTACTGCACCCTCTTACATGCTGGAAACGGTAAAGATGTACTTTTGTAGCAAATGTAATACATCCAATATTGTAGAACCCAGTTAATAAAAAACCTCTTTATAGCAAAGTATAACAAATGTTTTTCTTAGAGAGGTCTTTTTTCTGTATGTTTCCTTCTTGTCTGTCACAGAACTGGATGGAACTTATCTTTATATTGAGCCCAACAGACTGCAGTTCTTTGAATATGAATCAATCACATTCAAGTGTGAGGGGTTTTCCAGAGGAACTGAATGGCGAGTGATGAAAAAGACTCCTTCAATGACTACCATAAGGAAATCATCAACAGGAATCTTAAACATTATGACTGCATATCTATTAGATGGAGGAGAGTATTGGTGTGAAAATCAAAAGGGAGAAAAGAGCAACACTGTCAACATCACTGTCACTGGTATGTGAAGAGCCCGAAAAGTGGGGCTAAACTAACTGCTTACTTACTTTGCTTACGATTACTAAAGTTGTTGTTGTTTTTTTCGTTTTTTGACTTTGTGGCTGAGCACAAATATCACTCATACACCTTCATGAATAATCCAGAATGTTTTAAATCTTGTTTTTGGTGCCAAATCTTTTCAGCTGTTATAAGTTAAAGCTACAATCGTAGGGGGAGGGAGGGTGACTTATTGTCCCCCTTGCCAATTTAAAAACTCTGTGTAACGCTGTTAAAATAAAACTCCTTCATCATCATTTTTTCACAATGTTTCCTAAAATGGGCAAATTGATCAAATACTGAATTTTGTAGTGTGTAGGCTCAAAAGTAAAAGAAAATAAAATACAATATGAACACTTTTACCTAGAGCTGCTGAGGATGTAATTTTAACCTCATAGAAATTAATTTAAAACTATTACTCTAACACTTGAGGCTGCCTAGGCAATACCAAATTTGAGGTGAAGGTTGCTCTAACAGAGAGCTAGCTATTTGTAACTGATAATTAAATATACAGGAGACTGTAATTAGATAAAAGATGAGTACTTTACTCAGTACTACATATTACTGCTGGGCTGAACAGGTCATGAATGGGAGTGTAAGCTGTTGCAGAGCAGGCAGTAACCTTGGTTTATTAGTCTATTTTCACACATACTCTCTGTGTATTTTAACTTTATGATCTGTAATGAAATTAACAAAGTTATTTATAAAAGTAGTAAATCCCTAAAAAATGTATCTTAAATATTTGGTTGGTCAAATCTTACTTCTTTAAAATGATGTCAAAAATGACTCCCCCAGGTGGTTCTAGTGTTTATAGTAAACTGTTCTTCCCAACAAATGAAGGCCTCTTAACTGCAAAGCAGATGAGCTTGTAGAAACAGCTCCACATTTCATGGGGAAATTATGTTTCTACTGTATATTATTTGATCTTATTAGGATGATTGTTTCATGGTGGATAATGTATTTTTTCAGATGGCAATGTGATATTGGAGAGTCCTGCTCTAGCTGTGACACAACACACTAATGTCACTCTGTGCTGTAAAGAGAAGACAGCTTCTCTCAAACGCTCAGCACATTTCTTTAAAGATGGCCAGTTCATCAATACTATATATGAAGGTGAGATGACCATTAACAGTGTATCCCAGTCAGATGAAGGACTCTACAAGTGCAGAATATCTGGAAGTGGAGAATCATTAGAGAGCTGGCTGACTGTAAGAGGTAATCCCATTATGATTGTTCTAAATATGCAGCTAATGAGTAACAAAGGAATTACAGGCAGTTGTACAGATGATATAGCCATTCTTACAGTCTGCCATTTGCAGTGTTAAATGTGCAATTGGAAAATGTATGACATCATTAAAATCAAAAATAATCACTCTATTTGGATCAAGAAATCACATCACATAGTAAAAACAAAAAATAGTAGTATATAAGCAAAATACTAAAAAAATGTGTATATGCTTAAAACTAATTTACTGATATATTGGTTTTACTAGTCTAAAATTATTCAATTAAATAATTACATTTAAATCAGAATTTTGGCAAAGCAAGTAATAAACACGCCGGTCCATCGTGCCCATTTAACACTTTGCTTTTCCAAGGCGTGAAATGGACACTCATGCAGAAGTTTTAGTGCTGTAAGAAGAAGTTGTATTACTAGCAGGGAGAGGTAACATATTTAAAGGCAAGAAGTTGCTAGTCAGCAAGGAAGGTATGAAGTACATTCCAGGGTCTTTAATCGCCATAAACAATTAAGCTAGGTGGCTGATACCTATTTACATGTAAATGTTTTAGTCATGTATTTTTACATTCTTTTCTATTATTATTTTCACACTGACATTTAACACTTTGGAGAGGAAAAGCGTGAAATATACACTGTGGACCGGCATGTCTATCACAATTTTTGCTGTAATTGCCAGGGTGCTGGGTCAGTGACCCAGCCTTTTGAGGGTTTTTTGCATTTTGATTCCTCTTTTGCTGTACTGAAGAAATGTAAAGTTCTAGTGTTTACTGTTAGTATGTCTTAGTTAGATTTTAGTCATCCGTGTTTCTTTGTTTATGTGTCACTCCCCGTTTCCTGTGTATGTCTCTTCAGTTATGCCCATGTCTCCCTCTGACTCGTCTCCCCTGTGATTTACATATTCTCCTCATGTTATTGTTCCATGTCTCCCCCTGTCTGTATTGTGCTACATGTGCATTCTCCCCAGCCCGTCACGTGTGCCTCCTCTCATTGTCTTTCAAGTCCATCTAGTTTCCCAGAGTGTTCTTTCCTTCCGTTCCCTGTGTCATGTTGTGTGAATTGGTCTCTGTCTCAGTGTTTCCTGTTTTTCTTTGACAGTGTTGCATCCTGTGTGTAGTTTATCTCTGTGTCGTCAGGTCACCTTGTTCCAGCTGTGTTCCCCGTGTGTGTCCACTCTCCCTAATTACCCTTGTGTGCTTATATTGTGTCTGTTTTCCTCTGTTCTTTGTCAGGTTGTCTGTATTGTTTCTGTGTTTCTTGTGTTATGGTCTAGATTCCTTGTCCCAGTTTCTCTGTGTCTCATGTTTTTGTTTTGCTTTAGTTTTCCCATTTTAGTCAATTAGTCCAGTTTTGGTTTGACGTTTTGCCTTTTATTTATGTTAACATTATCAGTCTGCAATAAAAGGCTCGCCCTCTGTTCCACCTCACTTATGTCTGTTCCACCTCACTCATGTCAGTGACAGTAATACTGGGTTTGAAATTTAATTAGATGACTCTGTTCCCATCCTCCCATTCTACGAATGTCTTAAGGAGTTCAATATTAATTCCCACTTATACCTTTGCTTCTTGTTGTTAAGGTGGTGATGTTTTCCTGGAGTTTCCTGGTCTTCCAGTGATGGAGGGAGACAATGTCACAATCCACTGTAGAAGAAAAGGAACTTTCTCCAAATTTACAGCTAATTTCTTTAAAGATGGTGATTTTATTGAGACTGGATATGGAGGTGAGATGACTGTTCAAAGAGTTATGAAGTCTCATGAAGGATTCTACAAGTGCAGTATCGCTGGATCCCGAGGAGAATCAGAGGAGACTTGGCTGTCTGTCCGTGTCAGAGAAGAGCTCCAACATGGTATGTAAAACAGTTAATGGAAGGGATTGACTTTGTGGTTTTGTTTGTTTGCTTGTTTTTTGTTGTATTTCAGTATGCTTGCTTTGGTTTTATTACAGTACTATGAAAATACTTGATAAAATTAAATCATTTCAAATAATGTAATTATATACTGCATTTATATCATGACATTACAGCAGATTTTCTCTATTATTGTTGCAGAAGGTCATGCAGAGCCCCATCCCTCATCAGATCACTCTTGTCATATTTACCTGATGCTGAGGACTGTCTTCACTATTTTACTGGTGGCTCTGCTTGTGCTACTGGTGGGACTATTTTACTGTAAGAAGCTAGGTATTACAAAACAGTAATTTGTAATTTATTTTAAAATTTCTTGACTGTGTTTTAATGTGCTGTGGCTAAAACCTATATTTTAATGAATAAAAGATGAATCAAGAGCCTTTGCTGAATGAAAATGTAATAATAATAAATTCGATGTAATAAATTATAACTTTAATAAACTGAACTATTGCTATGACTGAACTACTGAAATTATAAATCATATTCCTTTAATAGTTTTTTTTGTTTGTTTTAGAAATTCAGTTAGATATCAAAGTTCTAAGCTTTATTGCTGTTAAAGGTGGGTTAACAAGCTTTTAAATCACGGGGTGTACTTATTTTTTTCACAGCACTGTCAACCCTGTCAAACCTCCAATTGTCTCTTCTCAGGGTACTACAACAAGCACTGAGTATTACATGATTATCCTATCACAATTTTGTTTCCAGCTTTTTGGCAGTTTTGACATTGTTAAGGTTGACCATATTAGCAATGTGATGTTACCATTTTAAGACTGAAATTTACTATACACCAAATTTTAAAGGTTTTCTTTCTAATGTCAGTCATTCTTTGATGATTAGTGACAACAATCACAGGTTTTGTTTCCTTTTTTCGTGGCATGTTGTTTACTTCATCCATTCATTCATGTTGTTAAGGTTTTTCCTTTAGTTTGTCATCAACCTGTTATGAAAAATGTCTACTTACCAAACATAAGCTCAATAAAAGATTGCTTGGACTCTGAAGGAAAGCAGCAGCTATATCTGCTGTTATGTTTTACTCTAGAGAGTTTCAGTGAAAGGTCTTTCTGCTTTCTCAGTGGACAGTGATGTCCTTCCTTTGTAAGATGGGTTTTGATTAACTAGATGGTTTTGACCCTCAAACCACACATGGACAAATCTGTGATTCAGGTCAGGTCTCACTCCACACTAGAATCTCAGAAAGAGCATCTGAAGCATATTCAGGTGGCATGGTAAGACAACATCCGCACAAACTAATGTGATTATTGTTTGAGATTGGAGTAACTGTCTGAGACTGACCTGGAAAAAAAAAAAAAAAAAGCTGGTGTACACAGACAAAATGATAAAACCTCCAATAACTAGATATTTGGTGTAAATTATTCACATTAGCTGATAATGTTTATGTAGAAGTTACCTGTCAGAAGTAGCAGGATCACAGTGTGGTCCAAAAACAAAGAACATAGTTGAGCTTTAAAGATCAGTTGACCACATTGGAGAAGCATCCCGGAGTTCTGAAAAAACAATATAAAGTGCCAAAAATGTGAATTGCTTGAAACTAATTTAACTAATTCATTATTGTAAGAAAGTTAAAATATCAGCTAAAACCACCGATAACTAATCACCAATGAGGTAAACAGACATACATAAAATTTTTCCAGTGGCATGAAATGAAACACAGACTCGAATAATGGTAATATTGATACAGACTATGCAAAAGAAACTCTAAGAAAAAAAAAACACATGCAGTGTTAATTAATCTTAAAATGGGGTGATACGGTACTATAAGGTCATTAAGATAAGATGGGGCCTGATTATTTAAGACCTTGTATGTGAGGAGCAGGATTTTGAATTCTGGATTTAACAGGGAGCCAATGAAGGGAAGCCAATACAGTAGAAATATGCTCTCTCTTTCTAGTCCCTGTCAGTACTCTTGCTGCAGCATTTTGGATTAACTGAAAGCTTTTCAGGGAGTTTTTAGGACTTCCTGATAATAATGAATTACAGTAGTCCAGCCTGGAAGTAATAAATGCATGAACTAATTTTTTCAAAGTTGTACAGGGTTTTTTTTCTCCTCAGTTTTACAGGATATTTCTAATTTATTGCAAAATCATTTAAAACCTATCTAGAAGCCTTTTTTTTAAATATTTTTTTTTTATGACAGGAAAAACGTACACATACATGCGCAAATGCAGTTTAATGTCTTTTGTTATGTTTTTTAATTTTTTATTTCCTTATTTATGGGAATACAGGGAAAGTATAAGATTGGTATATCTGAATTCTTTTTTTGTGTAGTAACAGTGGCTCTTCCTTCCGACAGTTTAAGAGATGGGTTGACAAAAAAAAAAATTGCCCACACGTGGCTTCTATGCTGCACAGAAAAAGGGAAGTACTACCCTGTCACATTTTACTTTTATTCAGTCAAATAGTGAGGCCCATGTGAGGTACAAGATGGAGCTCTGCATCAAACTGCGTGAGTACTGATCCTCCTTTGCATCTATTTGTGTGTCTATTAAGCAGTTTTGAAAATTAAATATTTGTCTCTGCTTAAATGCTTTTTTTCAGAAGTGACATTTATATATAAATTAGAGTGTATGTGAATTTACACTGAGTGATTGATACGATTTTTTATATGGTGCAAGTGTTAACTCTGTTGCCTTAAAGAAACCAGATCATTTGGTAACTTTAAATTGCTTCTGCTGATCGCTCTAGAGTGTCAGCTGGACACTCTGAACTAAAAGTATATAAAAGCCAGACTACCATTATTAATATTATTATTATTAGCAGTAGTAGTATTATTATTTTTTGCTGTTGAGATTCCATGTCTCACATATAAAGACATCTGTAATGTCATTTTTTTTGTCTCTACAGTGGTGAAAATACTGTTGCTGCTCATAGCTCAAGACCAGAAATATTGTATGTATGCTAAAGAATGTGAGACATTCATTTGTTAACAGAGACAAATGTCTGTAAGACAGACTTTTATTAACTGAATACACTTGCTGGTCACTTTATTAGGTACACTTTGCTTGTGCCTGGTTGAATGTAATGACAAACCTGTTGTTGAATCAGTGATGCCTCGGTGTGATTGCTCTGAAACATCATGACACTGTACATTAAACCCGATTTTCATTCCAACCTTTACTGCCTTCCAGTTGGGAAAATGTAACGTTATAAAACAAGGTCAAAAAAAAAATACCAACATAAATTATTATTATACTATTTGTGTTGTTACTTTAAGGGTACTATCATGAAATCAAGGGGTGCTTGAAAAAAATGTCTATCTATGATAAATCTGTGACTCACAACAACCCATTTGGCACCATGCCACATTCAAAGTCTTTGAAATCATTTTTGTTTTTTATTCTAATTGTTGATTTGAATGATTAGCTATTTCGTGAAAGAGCAGTTGAACATATGTCTCTAATAAAGTGACCTGTTAGTGTATATAACAATTACAAATACCGTACATGGCTTACTGATGATTTGGAAAAAAAAGTATATTGTACTTTTATTCTACTGTACTTGCAAGTGCATGGTCCCTATTAAATTCACTTTTTTTGAAGAGTAAATATCAATCACTTTATCTAGTTTTTTTTTAATTTAATTTTATCCATTTACTTATTGTTGTGTGTGTGCAGCAGAAGGAGCTTATCTTCATGTTCATCCAAATAGACTGCAGTTCTTTGAATACGACTCCATCTCATTAAACTGCTCGAGGTTTCATGGCCCAGCAGAATGGAGAGTGATCAAAAAGCTTGGCTTAAATTCTACTCAGTGGGAAACATCAACAAGAACCTTGAGCATTAAACCTGCCTTTAAGCCTGACAGTGGAGAATATTGGTGCGAAAATGAATATGGAGAGAAAAGCAAGACTGTCATCATCACTATCACTAGTATGTTTACTAACCACCAATTTAATATTTTTCAAAATTTCAATATACAGAAAAAGTCAAGATGGTCTTCAGTTAAAAATATTTTTTAAGCCATCTTTACTTTAGTCAGATTCGCACACATACTTTGTATTACGTGGAATTTGGGGGGTAGGAGGGGGGATCCGTGTATTCATCCTTATAATTGTTGTTGTTGTTGTTGTTGTTTTTTGAGTTGGAGAAGTGATCCTGGAGGGTCCTGCTTTTCCTGTTATGGAGGGAGACAACGTTACTTTGGGCTGCAGAAAAAAAGCAATGTCTTCTGGTTTTCCACCTGATTTTTATAAAGATGGCCTCTACTTGGAAACTGGATATGCAGGAAAGATAACCATTCCAAATGTGTCCAAGTCTAATGAAGGACTGTACAAGTGTGTCTTTGTGGGCTCACAACAGGAATCACCAGAGAGCTGGTTGACTGTTAGAGGTTAGAAATAACCACATATTTGACATAGTACATACATAATTGTATGTAAAAGGACCAGCACACACTCAGTATTTCCCCTTTGCTGTTGTTGTAGCTTTATTCCCTAATTAGTGTAAAAATATGACGCTAAAACAAAATCGTAGTGTACCATTTAAGCCAAGGCTCACGAGCATTCATCCTCTATTGCCCTTGACCTGAACAAATCTATCCAACAAAAAATAAATAAAGATAAATAATATCTTTAATTTATTGCCTGGATGACAATCTGGACAACAAAAGACATCAATTAAGACAAAACAAAAAGTTCAGTTGTTTTGACTAGATCTGTTTGAAAAAAATTACATTAGTTATCAAAGGTTATAGTTTCATAGAATAAATACAAAGAGGTTTTGGTAAATGCGTTTGTTTTCTTTGACTGGTATTCTCCAGACAAATGAAACTTGAATATTGCCATACCAATGTTTTTATTGTGTTAACAGTGAATATTCCTACTACACCTCAAGAAACAATACCTACAGATAATGAAAGAACTCCCGAAGAGACATCTAACTCCACTGAGCCCTCCATCTTGTTGCCAGCTGTCTTCACCATACTGGGTGTAGCTGTGCTCGTAGTTATTGGAGCACTTTACTACTGGAAACATAGAGGTATAGAAAAAATGATTTACTTTACTTCATACAGAATGCTTCCCTATAAAGTAATCCTTCCAAAACCCAACACATTTTTAGTTCTCATATTTGATCTCTCTGTTTATTTATTTTTTATTTAATAGCATGGGGTTCCTCTGGTACGTCAGCACCGGGTGAGAAGCAGATTGTAAATTAACAGAAAACACATTGCATATCAATACTCTTATATAAAAATGTGTGTTCAGTATTTTTTTAGTAATTAGTCCTCTTGAAGCATAGTAGTCATTTCAAGTGAGGCATCAAAAGAGTGTCTCTAGACTTTAGCAATTTATTGAAATTCTTTCTCCTGGAGTCTAATCAATAAATCGACTGTAAAGACTGTAAAGATTACTATTTTATATATCTTTTTTATGTCTATTCTACTACTACTATATATGTATACATGTGTATACATGTATGTGTTATGTTCATTTGTTTCAGTGTATGAAAATGTCAGGGTACCTGATCTAATCATGGATAAATGTGACAGAATAAAACAACAAGAAAAAAGGTACACTGCAAAAAATCTTACCAAGTATATTTGTCAAAAATATCTCATTACACTTAAAATAAGACACAATCAGCTAAAGAGTAACATTTCAGTAAGATATATGAACTTGTTTTAAGACAGTGAATCTTGAAACTAGAACATTTTCACTTGTTCAGTCCAGGGTTTTTTTTTCACTTAATACAAGATATTATTGCTTGAAACAAGACAAATATACTTGGTAAGAGTTTGAGTTTTTGCGGTGTACTTATTACATAATATTTTTGTTATACCATAACATGATTGAAAATAACAATATGCTTATTGTTATTTTGAACCAAACTATTATAAGGAGTGTATGTATTAGAGTATGTAGTATGTAGCATAATGTACAGTGGTGTATATGTTGGCCCCCATCCATATTTTTTTGTATGTTTGCAACACTTAAATGTTTTGGATTGTCAAACAAACAAAAATATTAGACAAAGAAAATGTAATTATACACAAAATGCAGTTTCTAAATTAAGGTGTTTATTATTAAGGTGTGTGTGTGTGTG
>VUQG01027454.1:0-11673 GCA_015106755.1 Etia nguti | reverse complement strand
CGGCGTCACATCTGCTTTGGTTGTAGTTGTTGGATTCCCTCGCTCAAAACGGGCATAAAAGTTGTTGAGCTGGTTGAGGAAGGAGACATCAGAGGATGCGGGGGAGGGTTTGGTGGTCCTGTAGTCTGTGATGGTCTGGAGTCCTTGCCACATGCGTCAGGGGTTGGAGTTGGAGAAGTGTTCTTCTACCTCCTTTTTGTAATGGTGTTTGGCTTTTTTGATACCCCTCTTTAGCTTAGCCCTGGCTGTACTGTAGGCGTGTGCATCTCCTGAGCCTGAAGGCAGTGTTACGGGCCTTCAGGAGGAGACGAACATCCCAGTTCATCCAAGGCTTCTGGTTGGGGTACATGGTGATCCGTTTCTGGGTGGTGACACTGTCTGTAGTTTTGGAGATGTAATCCAGTACAGATGAGGCGTACTGGTCCAAGTCTGATCAGATCAAATATGACAGATGGATGGACAGGAACAGCTACAAAGCATAAACCATGTTAAAAGACTCTAACTTCCTCTCATTCACACAACATTCAAGACCGTCATTGAAAGAATGTGCTGTGATGTTTATCGGCAGATCCATGAGATCACATTAGATGTTGAGAAGGAGTCTCCAGCCATGATTCATAAAAACGGTTATTCGTGCTGAAGCTCTTTAACAAACATTACCAGCGTCCCAGGCTTCATTAAAGTTTGTCTCTGGACAGCTGACAGAAAACAAGTCTCACAGGAAATAATTAGAGATGTTAGTGTTCTCTCTTATTAGAAATGTGACTGAGTTAGCTGCCACACAGATAACACATGGATCTTCACATGGATGATGATTTTGTCCAGACTAGCTAAGAGGAGGCTGTGGTTTATCTTGGAATAAAGCTTCTGTTTGTGCAGTCGCTGCTCCGAGGTAAAAGCAGAAAAATGTTTGCTCGAGCATCGAGGTCGGATTAAAGAGAGGAGCATCAGATACTGACGATCTGACACTGATGTTTGAGAGATACCATCAAATCACGTCCATGCGCATGCATGGCTTTATGACTTCATTTGGACATCTGTTTTGTCCCATATATGGGTGCCACATGTGACCCAGTGAACCATGAAGTTTAAAACCAACCTCAGACTAAACTTAACTATCCAAACTTAACCAAGCACCTGTAAAATACTTCCAAAGAGTAAGCAGGGGGCGACTCCTCTGATGTCTGATTGCACAGATGTCTATGAGAAAAGGAGAATTCTGCTCAGCTGAACAGCTTCCTGATGGGTTTATAGGTCAGTCACTGGTTTCAGGTCTTATTGTATAAAACAGTATAATATCTATTAGTAACCAGGGACATTAAACTTTCAGTGTGACGCAGCAGTGAACGTCTCTCAGACCACAGTCAGACGTTACAGCACACGTTAATGGAAATGAGTTTAAAGTTTATGAATTATAAACATGCCAGTTGTGAGCAAATCTGCTGTTTTACGCTTGTGGTTGTGTGTCTAGGACAAATATGACACTTATGTGTGTTTGTACTTCCGTAGACTGAAAAGCATAAGCGACATTAAGCCGTGCACAGTGATCACAGCTCTGATTGAGCCAGAGAAACGTTGATGTGTAGAGCGTTTCTTTATCACTGCTTGGATGTTGTTCTGTGGACTCTCAGCACAGTGGGAGGCCCTGTCAGTCTCAGCTGTGGCAGCACTGAAATCCCTGTCAGTCTTCTGATTAATGAATCCATTCAAAAACGACTCCATGCAAAACTGTAAATATATGTAAGCTCTAAATCCTGCCAAAGAGCATTTTTATACACCTGTCTTTTGACAAGTCATTCTAGCGAGTGAAGTGTTATTCCTCCTTTTTGTGACCAGGCAGTGAAACAATCTTCAGTATGTGGAAAGAATCAGAGAGAAAGAACATCCTGACTGCTCCGGCTGTTAGGAAAGGTCTGATTTGCTGAAAATCCCTCAGAAGCCCAGATGTCCTGCAGAGCAAGCTCATTCAGCTCATGACCAACAGCGAGGCTAAGAACGGCGACTGATCGACCGCTATATCGAAAGCTTCCCCTTCCAGCTCACAGAAGCTGTCCGGTGTACTGGTGAAGCTGCAGTGTCTTCGCCCTCATGCTACACCTTCCCTTCACCTTCCCTTCATGGCCTGCAGCAGATCCTGATGTCCACTAAGTGCACGATGAAGAAGACTGCAGCAGGTCTGTGCTCAGTGTGAATGCAGAACTTCTTCACATGTTATGAGGAGACTTCAGTCCAGTGTTGGGCTGACGAATGCGGACCCTGTCTCTAAAAAGAACTTTCTTGATGTCTGAACTTGTTTAACATGTCAGGTCAGTCAGGTCACTTTAGGCTGGTGACTTCCTGCTTCCCTGAGCGGTTTCCTGCTGGTTAGAGTGTGATTGGTTTAAGTCGGGTTAAACTTGTTCAGAGGGACTGAACTTATTGTTCCCTCATGCTTTAATTTCCATCTTTAACAGTTTTTCTTCCATTTTGTATACTTGGCATCCAAATGTCACAAAACTGAAATTATGCATTTCTTCATGAATTAGTGTCACTGTGCTCAGCGACGACATGACGGCGTGTCATAAACATCAACATTAGTGTTGATCCGCTGCGACTTTCATGGCTCTCTGCACACAAGATGGAATTTTTGTGATTTTCATGAATATTCTTTGTCTCGTTGTCAGTTCTGTCAGTTTCGCTGTGATCCTATAATCTGTGTGTTCTTTAGACTCACAGCGTTTCACACCATCATTCATGCAAAACCTCCTCCTCCTCATCCGGGATGGTCAGAGATCCAGGCATCCCCTCGTCGCCGTCTCTTCATCCGATTCTAACCAGTTTCGTCATCAGGCTCTCAGCAAATGATGTTTATCACTTGTGGCAGCAGAGCGAGGAATCTCACTGATGCTGCTGGTCGTAGTTAAAGAACGCGCTCTAAGAGTGAAAAACGTGCCTGCACAATCAGCTCATTTTTCATTTTATTTTTTATTTATAATGACTTTATGAAGCCGTGGAGACTTTTACCCTCATAGTGTGAATGTTTTCACAGTGACAGGCTCTCACAGAACATGGGGGTGGGTACAAATTTAGCTCCTTTCTAGTTTCAAGTAAATTTCTGTTTGCTTCATTAGCACAGGAGGCAGAAACATCCAGAACCAGTGTTTCTGTCATTTCTCTACTTCACAGATGTGAAACTATCCCATCAGACTGATGCTCAGAGCTGCTCACAGAGAAATAGTCATCTGGTACACAAACAGACTCTGGCTCTAAATGTGATCTGGTTTCACTTTCTGTGGAGCTTCAGTGTCTCCTGAATGCTGGAAAAAATAATCTGAAGCTCCTGAAGCTGAAATGTTCACAGGATGAAGGTACTGCACTGTGGGAGGGGGTGCTTTCCTCAGGTTAGACTGATGGTTTTATGAGCAGACTGTCAGACCCCTCCCACTGCAACTGTCTCATACCTCAGGCGCTGTGATGTCACACGTTGCCAAGCTGTGAGCGATCGTCCTGCTCTATGTGAACAAAGTTAGCAACAGGCCGTGAGCTTGACTGATGCTAACTGCTAATCAGCTCAGTGTGCCTGTGGCAGTGATCTGTTTGTGTTGCTATGGTAACCGCACCTGGACAGGTATCCCCCAAATATCAAGCGCTGAAGCACTAAACCTCCAAGCCTCTGATGAAAGGTGGAGGCAAAGGAGGGCGGCAGGTAAGAGAAAAGAGCTGGTCGCAAGGACGACACAAACACGGTTTGAACTGTTACTGTAGAAAAGAGCAACGGTGGCCAGAGTGTGAGGAGAGGGAAACGCTGCTACCTGTCCACAGAAAACGACCATCAGCAGTGAACGAGAGAATCCAGGGGGAAGCGAGTGAAGGTCCTCTGCTCGGTCTCTGGGATGTTTTCCATCCCAGAGAGGCATGGGAAGGAATCTGAGCCCTGAAGCAGACCAGCAGAGACTCCTCAGCTCTCCCGTAAAGGTTACATAAAGCACCACTGCCACTGTGAGCAGCTTGGGGGTATCTGATTTATGGAAGCTCCAGTGTGGCTTTTTGACCCCGACCCTGAGCTTCTCTCTGACCACAACCTTAACCCCGACCTTGACCCTGAGCCTGAGCTTCACTCTGACCCCCGACCCTGGGTTAAGTTCAGATGTTAAAGCGTCTCTGAGCTCTCACCATTTGGAGTTCAGGGTCAAATCGGTGGGCTCTGTTGAGACTGTGATTTTTAAAAGAGGCGCGTTTGCTGACATGTTGAATTCTTCCTGCTGCTTCCTCAGCATCTTTGGGATTATTTGAATCTTTTCGAGCATTTCAGAGATAAATAATTGAGGAGAGGTAAATTCTTGCTTTTAAACACCAACAGGATGCACAGATGCATAAACCAGCTCATCTGGGAGTAGAGGGTGTGATCAGTGGAGGCGCCGTTGCATATTAAAACATGCAGCAGGCATGCAGCAGGCCTGGATTCACATCACACACACAATGCAACATGAAGATTTGCTTGTGAAGGTTTTTAATGACAGCACGTCAGTCCTCACAGCACGCACAAACGCACATTCAGACTCTGACGAACACGTAATGAAAAGAAGGATCTAATCTGCAGACGAGCAGCACGCTTTTGGAGAGAATGCGATAACGGTTTACCACGAATAATGGACGACCTGTACGTCACTGCTCCTGATCCTGATTGGTTAACCCGTGGACCTCCAAGCAGATCTGAACAACCTCTCTGCCCTGGTTTCAGCGTGTCACAGCGAGGACGCCGGCAGGTTTAAACTCTTTCTTAGAGATGCTCGCGGATGGAGTAGAGAGCGCCTCAGGCGTTTTTGCTTCATGGTTATTATATAACCTTTTATAACCTGTCTCAGTGCTGAAACCTGCAGCTGACCACATTTTAAAGCTTCCTCCACACAGCGGCACCAATGCAGGCTCGTGGAAGCGGCTTCTTCGCCCACAGAGTTCCCTCGAAAGCCTCGGTTCAAAGCCATTAGTGCTGCTGGCGCTGCCTCTCTCATTTACCTCCATCCCTCCTGTTTCACTCACAGATGAAGGCGAGTCAGAGTCTGAGTGGCCAAACAAAATAGCTTACCGTCTCATTTGTCCGCCTCGCTCTTTTTATTCATCGTGTTGAGAACAGCCCCCGTCCCCTTTCCTCATCACTCTCTTCTCCAATCTGTGCCTCAGGGCAGGAAATAAATAACACCTGCTTGCAGCCTCAACTGGATGGACCTGTTTCATGTTTTATGGGTCTGTTCAGGCACAGACTGTGCTGGAAGTGTTGGGGGAAAAAATCACCTTTCTATTCTTATTTCAGTCGCCATTAAAATGGTTTGTACCTTAAGAATGTCTTCCTTCCACTGAGACCATTTCTGTTGAGGCTTCAGTGATGATCAGCTGAAGGTCCTGGATCAGGTCTCTGCTGAGTTTGTTCCTCTTTCTTCAGGATGTGACTTTCACATACTGTCCCTCTGCTACAGACAGTTTTTTAGGTCTCACACGTCTTCTTGTATCCAGTTTCCTGTGATCTTTAAGCCCACGCTGCACACAATGCTGACATACAGCTCAGAGCTCTTTGGGAATCTTGTAGGTGCAAAAACACTATTTTACGTCTGAGGTTGTCTGATTGTTGAAGCACTTTGAATCAGTGCCGCATAAATAAAACTGGTGCAGCATATTAAAGATCTCTGTCTCTTCTGTGGTGATAAAACTTAATGTCACGTTCCTGGGTCTGTTGACCCAGCGTTTTAAGTTTTAGTTTATTTTGATGTTGATGTTTATGTTTAAGTTCATTAGGTTAGCTAAGTTCATTTGTTTATTAGATTCCCCTTGTGTTTTCTACCCCTGTATTTAAGTTTCTCTCACCCTTTATGTGTTTCATGCTGCATGTCTTATGCTGTCAAGTTCATGTTGTCATGTCTGCATTTCATGCTGTTTCCTGTTTTATTTTGAAGGTCTGTGTCCTATGTCCGTGTAGTTGGCTTTGCTTCCTTTGTCTCGTTATGTCAGATTAGTGTCAGCTGTTTCCCCATGTGTTTCCACTTCCCCTAATCACCCTTGAGTCTATTTAGTCTGTGTGTTTCTGTTCAGTCATTGTTGGGTCATCTGCTGTTTCTTGTCATCTTTCCATGCCTCTAGGATTTTCCGTGTTCAGTTTTTCATCATGTTCAAGGTTTTGTTCTTTGTCTTTTGTGTTCAGCATTTAGTTTTCCCATTTTAGTTCTAGTTAGTTTCTCCCCAGGCATCTGCCTTTTTGTTTTACCAGCCATATTAAACAGCTCGCCTTTTGTTAATATTCAAGTTTTCTTCCACATTCCTTTGTGTCTGCATTTTGGGTCCTCTTCGTCACTCCATACAGTCTGCCTCTGCCAGACTGTGACACTTAATTATTATGTGCTGGTATTTATAAAGCATATCAACCAGTCCTGCTGATCACTCAAAGAGCTTCAGGCTCCATTCTCCATTTTCTTAATCTATAAACTAAAAGGACCCAAGGAGGGCTGGGTGGAGCTCTGTGAAATGTCATCTGCAATGAAAAAACTGCTCAACCAATACAAAATGGCCTTGCTGCTGATAGAAGCGGAGACGATGGGGGAACGCTGAAGAGAAGTGCGGATAAAAGCCCATAAACTGTTCTGTGTGGATCCACCGTGCACCAGAACAGGGACCACCTTTAAATGTAAAGAGGGCAGACAAGAGATCTCAGATATAAAAGCACAAACATGGAGTACGATGATGATGTTGGAGGAAGTTAGAGACACAGATGAGTTTTCAGAAACGAGTTGGTTACGGGTCACTCGAGTCGTCAGCAGAACCTCCTCCGCTGTATCCCAACAAAGACTGGCAGGTTTTCCTGCAGCCTCCAGGACTCGTATTTACTCATCATTAATAACGAGGACTAATAATAATGGTGGACCGCTTGGTCGGAGGTACATGAGTGTCAGAAGCTGCAGGAAGTGTGTATATTTCAGCCTCTGTCACTGTTTGTATTCATTCCTGTTCATTCTCCCATGTTGTGTGTTGTGTGGCTGCGCACATCCATGCTGATTAGAGTGAGTTTGGTCCTGATTTGCAGCCTGAAGCGATCTCGTGTCACGCTGTGTGAGATATGCTGATGAGAGTGATTCCTGACAGAGTTCAGCTGGGCCTTTTTATCCCGCTCTGTCACCGGGCTGTGTTCCTGCCGCTCTGTCTTTCTGTCGCTGCTTTTTAATCTCTTCTGTTTGCTTTCTGGATTCCAACAAGTGTCATTTGTCACACGGCACACCCTCCTTTGACCGAACAGGTGATCTGTCTTCCCTCAGTGTTTGCGGCTCTGAAAGTGACGACACACGAGAGGACGATGAAGAAGGAAAGAGATAAAGCTGGACAGGAGACAAAAGTGCCGAGCCGGAGAAACAGAAAGAGGGCTGGGAGGAAGGCGCTCGAAGCCAGAAATGTTCAGCAACGTGTGTGTGTGCACGTGTGCATGTCTTTAAATAACCCACAAACAGATGGGTCGATGGAAAAGTCATGTGTGTAAATAATTTAACAGCCCTGCATACTGAAAACACAGGTTGACCTACACACACACACACACACTCACTATGCAGGACAGCGAGGTTTCCTGGTGCATGTGTGTGTCTCGGGTCTTTGTCTTTCAGTAGGTATCTCTTCTCTGTGCTGCAGTGAGGTCTGCAAATCAGGCACACCTGCATCGCCCTGCTTTCTAATGCAATAAGCTTTGTATATCCACACAGATATCTGTATATCTGTTAGACAGAGTAGCAATTTTGAAAGTACAAAGACAGAAAGATCCTAACTACAGTTTCAAATATAGCAAAGAGATGACTGATCACCTTCTAAAGAGGCCGACAGCCTTGCAGCGGTCGATGGTTATTTCATAAGTGTCGTTTTTATTTTTATATGTGTTCTTTCTATCATCTCCTGCATCTTACACTTCCTCTTCACCGAGCTTTGCTCTCAGACCTCTCAGACCAATGTGTTTTTTTCCTTTATTAACATGTGATGAAGTCGACCGTGAAAAACATTCTGTGGGGGTCACAGCCTTCGTCTGTCACAGTGCTGCTGGCAGGATGTGGATCCAAATGCAGGACTCGGGAGACAAAAGCTGTCTTTATTTCTTTGCCTGACAATAAAGTCGAGAAAGCAGACGCAGAACTGGGCCAGAAAAACCAAACCATGAAAGCAGGAAACATACAGGACAAAGGGGAGGGAGACATACGCACAAGGTAAAGAGGCTGGGAGACAACACACCAGAACAAGTCAGGGATATCAAGGAAGCAGAACCTCACACGTGCACAGGTGAGCAAAACCTACCAAAGTAAAACAGGAAGTAACTTATAAAAGAAGAGCTAACACAGAGACATATCAGGAAACAGGACGGGATAACCTGAAGCTCCTGTAATCACCATAAAAATAATCCCAGCACTGTCGAGGTCCAAAGCCGGGACCATGACCTCCATCGCTGCTCATGGTTACTTCGTGGTACCTGCGTGTACGCGCAGCAGCGCACACACTGAAAATCTGCGGCTCAGGCCAACATGTGCAGCTTTACAGGCTGATGAATGCAGCCGTTCAGCACTGAGAAAACAGAGCCATTACACAGCAGGAGCGCCTGCTTACGCACTGCTGCCGCTTAATGAGCAGCATCTCTCTCCGGCTCCGTGGAGGAGGCGTCTTTGTTGCTTTCAGTCTCATCTTTGGGGTTTTGTTTGATAAGCTGTCAAACTCAGCAGCAGGTGTCTCTATTCACCCAATCACGCCGCGTGTTTCACGAGTAATGACAGGAAGAGATGGATACGCTGGGTCGAGCATCACAACATTCTCTGCAGATTTGTGCCAACCGCACTGACCTGATCGGGCTCCAGGTCGGGGGTGCTGATCTGAGGAGCTCTCTGTTTTCATGTTTAACTGTTAAAAGCTGGGATTCCCGCCCGTGTGACGGAGAAGGGTGTGACCTTTATGCTCCGGGTGCTTCTCCACCCATCACCATCACGGCTACGGTCACATCGATATCACCACACCTCATATATTTGATCGTGTTCACAAGTTTGAAAGCAGAGCTCGCCTCCATCTTTATGGTATATAATGGTATATAATAATGTTGGTCAGAATAGGGCAGCGCTCGCTGTCACAGGCTTCATTCCTGTGTGCCGCCTCTCCCCACAGACCTTTCAACAGAGCACAGTCTGAAAGCATCCACGGCAGATTTTCTTTTTCTGACTGTGACTGGGCTGAAAACATTTCTACCTGAGCTGTGTCCTTGAGTTTCTTCCACCTGTAAACCGATTTATTCGTCACGCACCACCTTTGAGCCAACAGCTGGGCTGAGCACATCTGCTCAGTGACGGTTCGGTCACACTGGAGTAAAAGTGGGACAGTGGCCTCGCTGCAGTTAGCAAACCTCAGTAGTAATTTTCTTGCATTCAGCAAGTAGTTGACTAGTCACCTAGAGGTTGAGCATGCAATGTCCTCAACATCTGGGTAACCACTTTCACTCACACCAGGGTCAGGTCAGCCGGTGGGAGGCAGCCTTGACTCCATTGTAGACTATTAATTCATTGTTTAGCTACATTTATGACGCGACCACCTGCGTTACCTGTAACACAGGTAACCCTCAGATGTAGCAAACGCACCATCGTATGCCAATCAGATGTTCTTTTTTATTTGCACTGTTTTCAGTTTCAGAGGTGAGATAAGCTTGATTCACATCTTGGTTAGATACTGCCACACACTATGAATCCGAAGACTTTATTAATCGCTAAGGAAATTATGTAAATATGAAGTAAAAGACAAAGGAACAACTGATCATCACCTCTGTTATGTCACGCTGATGTCCTGCTTTCATGACAAGCATTTTTAATGTCTCCATCTTGGTGATTTGACACCAGTTATGACTAGAGAGTGTGAAACTGGATGCTCATTGGCCAATGACCTGTCAGTCACTAGCTGTGAGATAATCGCCTTTGTGACTGTGTGTTTTATTCAGTGTGAGTGTGATGAGGAAGCACTGAGAGGTTTTCTCTTCTACAGGACCAGAAGTCTTTGCAGCCATCGCACAGACGATCACGTGACCCGAGTTTAATCCTCCACCTCTGGAGCCGGCTATAACAGACTGTTAAATGTGATAAATCAGGAAGCTCTCAGTGTGTGCTCTTTCAGTTTGTGCCCCAGAGAGAAAAGGGAAACTTCCTGTCATGTGTTGGTTAAAGCCTCAGCTCTAAAACCTCTGAGCTGGTGGAGTCATTAGGCTGAATGTGCGTTTAATTTGTTCCTCTGAGTAGGTTTTGGCCTGGGAGCTGAAGCTGGACGCGTCCTGGTAATGGCTCTAATTGGCTCATTGAGGCCGCAGCCAGAGTCAGGCGACAAATGCCAGAAAACACGAGTAGAGCGATAAAAGATAAAGTCACAAACACAGCACTCTGATTCCAATGTGCACTTTTCAGCCATCGTTATCTCGTAAAGCAGCAGATTAACACGTCTGCGCCTCACTGCTCTCTTAGGTTTCTTTTTTAAGCTCTAATTCGCCGCTCGCTCATTTTAGAAGGAGACGCTGACATTTAGCAGCAAAGTGCTTTTGGCTGCGATTGTGTCAGGATCTTCTTTGAGATAACTTTATTTTTCCAGACCCGATGCAGACCCGATGAAGCCAAACACCGACCTGGAGGATCTGCGAGGTGGCCGAAGTGGAGCTCCGGATCATCTGGTGCGACCAAACACAGAGCTCATCAGCCAGTGGAGAAAGCCGATTCAATCGGTGCAGCTGACAGCTTAAAAATGCTCCAGTAAAATTATGCGCGTCCTCTCGGGAGTTAAGAGAAAGCCAGGATTTACGAGGTTTAGCCGGGTTTCCACAAATTCCACTGACATGAAACTGGAATAAAACTGCTCTTCTGTCCTTCAGCTTTTCTCTCGGTGAGGCTGATTTTGACCATAAACCATTATCATTGTTATGACGGGTGCTGATTGGTCGCTGACGTCCTGTCCTCGGGGGCCCCACAGGAGACTGTGCTGGCACCGCTCCTCTTCACCCTCTACACTGCAGACTTCTCCATCAACTCCCCACGCTGCCACCTACAGAAGTTCTCTGACGATTCTGCCATAGTCGGCCTCATCACAGGTGAGGACGACTCAGAGTACAGACAGTGGACTCTGGACTTTGTGGACTGGTGCCAGCAGAACCACCTGCTGATCAACGCCGGGAAAAGGACTTCCGCAGACGCAGACCCACCACACTGACACCGGTGAACATCCAGGGAGTGGACATTGAGATAGTGGACTCGTATAGGTACCTGGGTGTTCACCTGAATAATAAGCTGGACTGGAGCTACAACACTGATGCTCTTTACAGGAAGGGTCAGAGCAGACTCTACCTGCTGAGGCTGCTGAGGTCATTTGGAGTCCAGGGAGCGCTTTTAAAGACCTTCTATGACTCTGTGGTGGCATCTGTCAGTTTTTACAGTGTTGTATGTTGGAGCAGCAGTTTATCGACAGCTGAGAGGAAGAGGTTGGATAAACTCATCAGGAAGGCCAGCTCTGTTCTGGGATGCACCCTGGACCCAGTGCAGGTGGTGGGAGACAGAAGGACTCTGGCCAAAATAACATCTCTGATGGACAGAGTCTCCCACCCCATGCATGTAAATGTTGCTGAACTGCAGAGCTCCTTCAGTGACAGACTGCTGCATCCTCGATGCATGA
>VUQG01027450.1:18873-32352 GCA_015106755.1 Etia nguti | reverse complement strand
ATGAACGCTAAGTTTTTTCCACTCGATAAAAGTTAACGTGAGGGTTCCCGATGGTTAGGGACAAATGCAATCGCATGGCAGGATGCTGTAAACGGACCAAACTTCAGTCAGGAGAACAACTGAGATAATCCATCCACAATACGAGGTTAGTCATTAATATACTGCAACATGGGAATAGAGCAGCTGTGAGAGAATTCAACATTAATGAATCAATGGTACAGAAGTGGGGGAAGCAAGAAGAATGAGTTGAATAAAGTTTGACTTATCTGACTGTTTTGTTTTGCTTAATGTGCCTTATAATCCTGTGCACCTTATGGTCCGAAAAATACGTATTTGACTTTTTTATTTGGCACACTGCAGTTTAATGTTGCAAAGCACCTCTTTTTAACTTTAGTGGATATTATACATGGTTATGCTCAGGATATGTTGGCCCATTTCTACTGGAAATGCCTTTTGGTTAAACTGTCAGCAAGGAATTTGCACTGTTACATTTTTATTTAGCTTTAATGCACATAAAAAACAGCTGCTTGTTTAAGTGAAAATAAATTGATGGGTTTTTTTGCACTAGTAAAGTTGTGGAGTTATATTTTGTTTTTTTGTCTCGCATCAATTATATCGTCAGTTATATCGTTATTGCAAATTTTCAAATATATATCGTGATAAATATTTTTGGCCATATCACCCTGCTCTATGCAGGAAGCCATTTCTGAATGCTGGACTAATTTTTCTAAATCAGAGCTTAACGTGATTGAATTTGGAAAAGTGGTCATAAATCTAAATAAATGTCTAAAGTAAGTGGCCATACACTGAGCAGGTATAACATCATGAACACCTGCCTAATATTGCATTGTTCCACCTTTTATTGAGAGCTGGGGAATTTGGAGGCCAAGTCAACAAGTCAAACTCATTGTTGTGCTCCTCAAACCACTCCTGAACCATTTTTGCTTTGTGGCAGGGCCCATTATTGTACTCAAAAAGGCCACAGCCATCAGGGAATACAGTTTCCATAAAAGGGTGTACACGGTCTGCAACAATGCTTAGGTACATGTCAAAGTAACATGCACAGGGCAGGATGGCAGGGCCCGAGGTTTCCCTGCAGAATATTGCCAAGAGCGTCATATTGCCTCCACCAGCTTGCCTTCTATCCATAGTACATCGTGGTGCCAGGCTTTCCCGAGGTAAGCGACAGAAATAAACACACAACCCTGACCATCCACGTGATGCAAAAGCAAACATGATCCATCAGACCAAGCCACCTTCTGCCATTGCTCCGTGGTCCAGTTCTAATGCTCACGTTGTCACTGTTGCCACTTTCAGCTTTCCAACAGCTTGTCTGTTGGATCCAACCACACAGGTCAGCCTTCGATTCCCAAGTGCACCAAATGAATCTTGGCCACCCACGACCCTTGGGCCACTTCTGTCAGATACTGATCACTACAGATCAGGAACACCCCACACCAGCTGCCGTTTTGTAAATGCTCTGTCCCAGTCCAGTCCCAGCAATCACAATTTGGCCCTTGTCAAAATATGCACTTGCTCCCTAATGAAGAGATGATCAGTGTTATTCACTTCACCTGTCAGTGGTCATAATGTTGTGCCAGTTTGGTATATAGTTTTGGAAGAGGATAGTGACCCAATATTGTTGAAACTGTTCGGCCGACATCGATTCACTTGCGTTAACTAATTATGGTAAAGCTAAATCATTCATCACTGCATGTCAATATGTAAATGCAGCTTTATGCTGAAGGTGACAAACTTCCAATAGGTGTGTTTCTCTTTTGCCCACAGACTATTGAGTTTGGTGTGTCTGGGCCACATATTATGTTTTACAGAGGGTGGATGGCATTACCCCCAAAGACTGCACATTAACCTCCTCTGCTGCACCACCTTGGCTGTTATGCCATTGGTCATCGGCAACCCCACAGGGTGCTATGATTGGACAATGAAGCGAATCATCCAAAGAGACCCAGAGAGAAAAAAAATGCTTTGTACTGAAAGAGAGGATCCTATATTCCACCTACGTCAACTATATTTTCCAAAAGCGCATTTTAAAACTGTACCAACTGTAACTTATGGTTTGTGGTATTGTGCTTTGCTATCCAGACACACACACAGTATGAATCAGCCTGCAGATGCTGCAGCAGTGCTCTGCAGGCTGATAAATGATGAGCAGTCTTCAGGGCTGTGTGTTTTTTTCTGGCTGACAGCAGCAAAGTGAAACACACCAGCAGAGTTTTCATCACATTTTACACCCCATTGACTGCTTCACAACCCTGCAATGTTTCATGTCTATTCGTGTGTGTAGGAGTGTGTAAATGCCCTGTTTTTGTCTCATGATTGCAGCACAGAACAACAACACTTGGGTGAATTCTACTGCAAAACAAGCCCCCCCAAAAAAACAGAAAAGAAAAAAAACAACTGAGGTGTGACAGACAGAAGGAAGATGAAGTAATCGGGAGAGGAGGGAGATGAAAGAATAAATGGAGAGAAAAGCAGTAATTTTACTGTGAAAGCTAACCAAGAGGACATCAGTGAGCTTGGGGCAAAAAACAGTAGAATCAGAATTAGAAAAAGAGGAGATAAACTTCAAATGATAAAAACCTCAAGCACTAAACATAAAAATTGCTTTACATTTGCTATAATTTTACATTTTACTTGTCTGTTTCTAAATAAACAAGCATGTATCACAAAACAGAAACAAAAAACAAAGGAGATGTTAGCAATCAAGTAAATTCAATCCAGGGAAAGAGTTATTTTTCCCCAAAACCTCAAACATAATGACAATCCAGATTTTATGGTTTCATCCAAAATTCCCTGACAAGAGAAATGACAGCTCTCTACTACAACCTGGCAATAAAAACCCTCTACCGGTGCCAAAGTTATACTCAGGAATCTGTCAAGGCCTTCAGATTTAAAGAGAATGGAGAGCCACGTCAGACAAGTTGGCAGGAAGAGGTTTCTCTGGCAGAGAAATGAGATGGACGCTCGCCATAATGCACACACGCTCAGCAGAAGACAACATGTCACAGCCTGACGCACGATGGTCATTTCCACTGAAAAGGTTGGCCATTAGTCAACTGTCAGCCAGATGCTTCAACCGTGGAATTCATTTCCACACTTCACGCAATTCACAACACACAAGTACATAATAACTGTGTTAAGAACACCACTTCCACTGCATTTCACGCTTACAAAGACACTTCAAATGAAAATTTCTTTTCAGTGCCCTCTACCACAAACTGATTCGAACAATAAGAGCCTGATTAGTGTATATTAATAATAATAATAATTATAATAAAGCACAAACCAAAGGAAAATCCTGAGGATTTGAATAACATTATTGCTTTAACCTGTTTTGTTAACCTGTGACCAGCCACTTATTAAAAGTTATTTAATTTTACCCTCTGCCAGGTTCTACCAAATACCAACTAGCCAAGAAAAAAAAAAGACGTCTTTGAGTTTGTGGCTAAGACACAGCCACAGTTTGTTGCCAAGTCAGTTCGCAAATCTCTCAAAAAGAAAAGAAAAAATCCAAAAACAAAAATCACAAGGAGCAGAACATGCTTCATAACAGAGCTATGAAAATCTCCACATGCTTTCTTTATCTCGTCATCCAAAGCTCTACCTGAAAAACCACCCAACGGTCGAGCTGTACCAGTTTCCACTGCTTAATTCAGTAACACTGAATTACTAAATTTGATAACTACAAAAAACTTTTTATCACTATTCAGAACATTAATGAGACACTTTATGCTGCTGCATCAAGGAAGTCAAGAAAAAGTTATTAAGTAGAGCATTTTGTCCCCTAGAGGTCAAACAGCAAGCAATGGATGTTAACCAGCTATATAATGCGTTGCCATTGGCCCAGTGGCTGATATAAAGTTAATGGGGAATTTATGCACACAACCATCATTTCTGCAGTAACCAGGAAAAACAAAGATTTCTGTCAAATAAAAGGCATCTCATGTTCAGCCATGCCTTGACTGTACATGGTCTAGTCATGCTTGCATAGTCATCTGCACCAAATGCCCACTGAGAGGCAGAAAAACAAAGCATCTATAAAGTGCGTTCTATGAATTCTTCTGCTGCTTGGATCTCCAGCAGGACCCCTTGTCTCCCCAAAGCAGATGGGAAAATCCACTTGTCTCTGTGTTTACCTGATAAGAGTGTCTATGTGTGTTCAAAATGTCTAAATTCCTATAGATGTGTGGACATATGCCTTCAGGGTATGTGTGCAGTCTTTGATTGATATGAAGCTTCTTCCACAGAACTGAACATTCCCTGTTATGTCACGTGGACGTGAGGGAAGAAGTGATGATTAGCTACGCTTGCATGAGCAAGACAGACCAACCATGTAATCAATAATGTCTTTGTGTTGATTGCAGTGTGCAACTCCCACGTCTTCTGTGTGGGTCTGCAAGACCTACTGTACTCATCCAGGTAATGCTACGTATATTTAGGGTCTGAAATAACACTAACTGGCTGATTAAAAGCTTATATTTACAGCCATTATGATACCAAGTTTTCTGCTAGAAAAGCTGTTAATCTCAGTGGTTTAGAAAAGCACACAGAGGGGCAAATTAATGTCACACTCAATTAATGTGAGATTAACTGTGAAAAAGTGAGAGAGACTGTGTAACCTATAATATAGTATAAGGCAAATAATGATCTAACCCACCCAGGTCACATCACCTGATCAGTGAGCGTGTGAAAGTCTCCAAGCTACTCTATGTTGTCACCAGGAGATTAACAAAATTATAGATTATCAGCCGTCAGAGAAATGTCCCAAGCACATATAAGCCTCCAAAAAGGCCACAAAACATCTACATTCATAAATATTCACAGACAAAAGCACACAAAAAATACATGAAAAAAAAAAAAAATCTCTAAAAGAATTATAATTTACAAACTCCCTGACGTGCATCATAATTACCTGCTTTGAATGAAAAGCAAGCGATACTAATGTAAATATTTCATCTAAAGTGTTCTACAGAACAGTCTTGCTGCAAGACTGAATGGTGTCTCATTTCCCTGGCAAACAAAAACAGTGTATTCATTAAATTTTAAATGGTTCGTCAGCATTGATCCTGCAGTCTGAAACGGCTGTGTGAGTGATGTTCTAACTTCCTGAGCTGCAGAGATCAATCAGATAGAGCAACAAGGGCGCAGATAAAGGCTCGAAATCACTTTTTAAAAAAATTTAACAACAGGAAAGAAAACTCCATCCATCACATTTCTGCTTACATTCGCATGATGAAAAATTAAATGAATGTTCAGCAAACTTTCCCCACACAGGAAATGATCCAAAAGTGTAAAATGATTGATGTGGTTGGTTTTAACAGGTAGAGAGAACGCTTTTTCACAGGCTGTATCACCGATTCAATTGACAAAAGGGACGACAAATTAGGGCTGTGTAATAGATTGATGCTTTAGAACTTACCAACATGATTTCAGAAGACATTTAGAATTTATATCCCTCTCTCAATGTACCTCAAGCTCACTTTCCATATTCTCCTTCAACAAGAAAGGAGACAACACCTGTCCAACAATCAGAAATAACTAATTGAAGGCATTTGTGAACCAAATACTAAAACTACATGTAAGAGTCGATAGTTTGCAAGTCTGCAGGATTGGGGCGCCACAGTAAGAAAGAAGGTACCCAGACTCTCACATAAATCTGTCTTTCACAGAAAACAGATATTTCTCTACACTTTGTGTGATTTTTGCATTTTAACATGTTACTCTGGATGCAAACTACTATGCTAAATAACCAAAGTCACACAATAAACTTTATAAAAATTCAAGGCAGCAATACATGAACTCCTCTCATGTTATGAAAGGTTAAATTACTGTTTCTGTCAATGTAGTCTGGTGAGGCATAATGGCTTTACTTCCTTCCCCATCTGATGGTGGGTAAACCAGTAAAAATAATAAAATGTTCAGTGTGCAAATAAACAGATTATATCTTTAGGCAGCCAAAGCTGTTTTTAAGCCGACTGTGACCTCACCTGCTGCCTTTGTAGAGGGGAAAAAAAGCAGCTATATCAGCATGACTAGTTGAGTGGATGATAAAAACACGTGACAAGAGAATCAATATCCTCAGATGCCCTAAACTCTTACACAATTCTCAAAATATGAAAACATAATGATACATGAAAATAGTGTATAAGACACTAAAATTTAAGCATATAAGTCGATTTAAGTAAATAATGTTTTTCCAACCTATTTAAGAAGAATTCCACTGCACGATCTGGGTAGCAGAGACTGAACTCCACAAACTAATCTGACCTTAAGCACATTTCAACCACATTTAAATGACATTATGACTATTAATTCTTTCAAATGGCTCCTATATACACATACACATACAATTTTTAAATGGAACATGTTTAACCTCATCCATTACATTACACTTAGTTTTGACAAATTTCTAATTGTTGTCTGACATTTAGATTACTTTTTCCCACCTGTTTAATTGGGGTTTTGGGACCTCAGTATCAATCAGTGTGAATAAAAACAGCAACAAAAGGGTAGTTGCATAGGCAGGAACCACGCTCACCAACTTTTTCAAGGGGTAAAGACTTAGACAACTAATAAATTATTCATGGGGACCATCCCTATATCACACGTCCACATTCGTCCTAAAAATACAGAGATGTGCTCTTTGGTTCATATCACTGATATTGGTGATATTTTAATGTCACCAGGCATAAACAAAAAATTTGGTTTATGCCTGAGGAAATTAAACTCCACTCAAAGAGAAACTTCTTTATAAACACTGCAAAAAATAAAAATAAAAAAAAATATCAGACGATAGAAGTACACTCAATTATATAAAAACTTGTCACACTGGAAAATGCGTACAAACTTTAAAATATGTATTCTGGCTAAAATTCGAAGATCATACAAGCTCGATCAAAGATCACGTGACAAGAAGCAGCAAGCAGCCTGAGGCAGAGGAGTTCAACATGAAGGAAAACACATCCTTGAAGTGACTATTTGAAGTCCAGTTATCAAGATCGTAGAGATTACTCTACTGAGCCTTTGAATATTTGAAATGCTTTTATATTTCACACTAAGCACAAAGCACCCACACCTGTACATACAGGCGCATGCAGGAGTACTGACACAAAGTAAGGATTCAGCCTTTTTCTTCCTGTTATTGATTACAAAAATTAAAAAGAACTACAGGCTTTTTTTTTGTTTTTTGAATAAACTGCTTCTCAAGGCTTTATGAACCATTTGAGCTCTGGGGGCTGCTTCCAATGTGATTGAAACTCACCACTACAACCCTGATGTGACTGCTCACCTGATACATTTAAAGCTTTTTTCTGGCCACAGCTGTAAGCTTTTTTCTGGCCACAGCTGTAAGAATGATTGATACACTAATTTCACAAAAACTGGTGCGTCTGCGTCTGCGTCTTTGGGCAGGTTTAAAACCACTTTGGGGCACACAAAAACAAATCTCTTTGGGCTTTCATCAGGAAGAGTATCAGATGTAAATATGCCAAATCAAAGATGTGGAGCTTCCTAATGTGCCGATCCCTTGTGAATAAGGGAGCAGCCAAAAGTAGCTTTTATTTAGAAATTTAGCCCCTTTTCAGTGCAATTTTTATTTTTTAACTTTCCATTGTCATATTATGTTTTATTGAGCTTTTCTACTTTATTTAAGCAGTTTGGTTACAGGTTGTGTTTAAAATGCTGGCTGCTGTAACACAGGAATTTGGGTTCAACTTATCTTAACAGCTCTGAGCAAAATGCAAATGCACTTGATCTCTAAGGATCAATAAATCACTGCAGTGCTGATTAACTATAGATAGGAACCGTATTATATAACAACAAATGGCTCTGTATACACATTTCTGGCATTTCATAACATGAAAGCGCCTCTCAAGACTGCAAAACAAAGTGTACTACTGACACTGAGCTGAGCCCACCCACCCTTTGCTCTGGGAAGAGAGGTACATTTTTGTCATTCCTTTCTCCAACACGTTAACATCTGTCCCAGGTCGAAGCTCTGTGAGGCTGCGTTAGTCACGCCTACGGCACGCCACTTGAGAATCTGTGTCTGCAGGCTACATCTTTACCTTACAAGCCCAAGCTTTTCCCTCGTTACAGGGCACACAGCAGGCATAACTGTAGCACGTATCTACCTATCACTCCACTTCATCTCCACGTCTAAACACACAGCTCGTCCACCTCTTTCATAAATTCAAATATTTCTGGCATACAACCACAAGATGAGCTGCTAAACTAAAACTCAACAATATTAACTGATTAAAAACACTGCAGGTACGTTACTGTTGGAGATTATGTGAGTGTGCAGATCATTTTTGTCATATTTCTAACAGTGTTCACATCTGACTAAAAGAAGCAGGGATGAGATTTGTGTCACTTAAGGGTATGGATCTCTTAGTATGGTTTTAAAGCCAGGAGGGGAAGGACCAGCCTGTAATTATTAACCTGCAATTATTAAGTCTAATTATTCATTCGATAACCAGCATTCTTACTGTGGTGAAAATGTACAAATCTAAGTGTATAAACAAAAAAAAAGTCCTATAAGCCAAGACTTGTGAAGGACGCGCCTCAAAACCCACCCTTTAAAAGCTGACACACAAACAGAAAGTATTACTTCTGGTTAAATTATTCTTCTCATTTAATGAGTGATCTATTAAGAACATAGATGGTACATAGCATGTCTATTGTCTTTACATGTAAATTTATACATTTACACTACCAATCAATATCATTTTAAATCTTTACAGTTCAAACATAATTTTCACTCCTGTGCAGTAAAGCTGGCAACTTCACAAAAGGAAAAGCAGCGCATTAAATTTTAAGAAACTCTGTAATTAATGACTTCTCGTTGGCATCTGTTAATGGCAAAAGCACCTCATCATCATCCTAAAAAGCAAAAACTGCACTAAGGGCTAAAACTCAAATGGTATAGATCAGAGATTGGCATTTAAAACACATAATACTGGAGTCCAGACTGAATCGTAACTTATCTTGTTTCTCTCTCTCAAATGGGAGTTAAGACTTGATTTCTGCTACTATTTTTAACCTTTATCAGATTGCGGTGATCTGCTACTTAATAATGCTCTGACAAGCAGCTAAATGTTTTATCACTCGCTGTGGAAACCATGTACATCACTGTTCTCTGTATGTCTGCAGACTTTCCTAGCTGTTTGCTTGGTTTTCTGCTTGGGCTGGTTCCCTCTCATCTCTGTACATACATGTGTAAAAACCATAATCAGGAGTTTAAGTCACTTTTAAAAGGCTGCAGTCTCCTGTTGATCAATGTGACTGCATGTAAACTTCACCTGAAAAAGAACCTTTTTTAGTATATGATCTGGATGCTGAGTTCACCAACTTGAACTGTTTTTGAGTTGTATTTATGTGACTGTTTACATTAACCATTAGATTTTTCCTGTGAATGAGACTTAACTGGTTATATTAATAATTTGTATATATGGTGAGGTTGGAGATCAAGCTGAGATTCCCAAAAGCATCCCTAGAGCTGCTAGCGGTTTGCTCAAGAATATCAACAGGGGAGTGAGTGGAGGAAGAGAAGGGGAGTGAAGCCAGCACATCTGGCTGAAGTGAAATCTCTCTACTGCACCAAATCCACATCGATACACAAGAAAAAAATGAAACATTTTACAAGCCAGCCGGGCTCCTCCCTGCATACAGACATGCCTGTACACCAAGGAGACTGTGCCTGTATGTGTGTGTGCGTGAATTATGGCGACCAGGAACAAGCTCGGCATTCCAACACACACACACACACTTTTCACTAGGCTTCAATGACAGCAATGTGGTCGCTAAAAACTCACCATTTCTTAGTGCATTCCACCATTAGTTCCTGATAGGAAGCCACGAACTGGAATTTAGACGCATGCTTCCCCACACGTTGCAGTCTCTTCCACACCGAGGCCATGTTTCTTTGGGACGCGGGGTAGTTTCTGCGTGCCTATCCCGTCCTGGACTTCCTTCTTTGGGCTTCCCTTCGCACGGCTTCACGCTTGTGTTTATCTGAGCATATCCAACCCGCATAGACACATAGTTAATGTTTTACCGGAAGCACTTTAAAAAAAATAATAACAAGAGCAACACTTAGAAGAAGAAGATGAGGACCGTCTTTAAAAACTGGCGGATAAATCCAAACGTAAGGAAATGAAATCTCTGCAGCAGGAGACTAGGTTTGATTTGTAGAAACGCATGATGCTAAGGAGAAAAGCACTCCACAATTTCGAAAGGCGTGATGAGTAATCCACTGGTTATAAATATCATTTTTCCATCTGCTGACCTTCCTGCAAAAGAAAGGGGAAAAAGACAAAGTCGGTAGAGAACCACAGAAAAGCCCGGAGTATCCTTGACTATGTGATAAACCCACTAAACGTTATAGAGATGCAATTTACGTAAAGCAGTTGCTCCGTTATCATTGGCTTAAGCTCTGCAGATGTTACAACAAGACAGTCTATCTGCAGAGCACTTTGTTCATGTATGATAATGCAGCAGCACTTAATGCTGCCAACACGGCGTGTCGGTGGGCTATTTGCTAGGATGTTTGATAATAAAATTTGAATTTCTGCAATGAAATAATGAAAGAGAAGCTCTGACATCAGACTAAAACAAGCCCTCTTAACCATACAGTTAACAAAAGCTGCAACAACAGACACCAACTGAAAGTGAGAGCCCGCTAAACACGTTGTAAACACGGACAAATTAGTGGAATTCCTAGGGAATCCAGGGAGTAGTCTGCGCCGCTGTGCGCCGCTAACCGGGATGATTCAGCTTCCAGGCTAACGAGTTTACATGTGAAACTCCTGAGGCTGTGTGACACTCACCTTACGGAAACACCCAGCGCATAATGTGTTATCAGCAGAGATGGCGAACTGTCTTAAAAAAGAGAACAAAAAAACAGACGACTGAGGGTAGCCTGCTTGCTGGCTAATTACCGCTTTCTCTATGCTGCAGCAACACCAGTAATACAGCTAGCTAGCCCTGCTAGCGACCACGGCTAGCCATCACAACACGGCACGAGCGGAAACCGTTTTCTGCCACTCTGCTCCTCAGGTAAGCGCAACCTCCGGAACTCATAAACCGGCGTTTATTCACGGCTGTCCCGCAGCTAAACTGAAGTAAAGTGTCCCGACCCCTGGCAGGGATCCCCTCAGCAAAGTAGTCCGATAGTTACTGACAGTTTGACTGATCTGTTTATCTGGAAAGTGCGTAAAGTTAGGCGAGGTCCAAAAAGGTTTCCGTTAGGGGAAGCTGCATTTTCAGGATAATTGAAAGAACAAGGATAACTCTTCAGTTAATCTATTAATCAATCATTATTACAAGCCAAGGATACTAGATTAGAATAGAAAAAAATAAACAAATTTTTCTTCTTCTTCTTCTTCTTCTTCTTCTTATTATTATTATTATTATTATTATTATTATTATTATTATTATTATTGTTATTGTTATTGTTATATAAAAAAGTAAAATAAAATAAGACAATAAAATAAAGGTTAAAAAAGTCGAAAAATTATAGATTGGGGTGTTCACTTGGCTGTGAATCAAGTCTTTTTTAATGCAAAAGCTGATCTCATTTTCAAAACTTTTTGCCCCTGACAAGTATCCCTTTCAATATGAGCATTTAAAAAGATTAAAACTCATAGCGTGAAAAATTCAAACTAAACTTTTTGATTGATTGCAGACATGTAAAAGAAAAATAAAATACAAATAAGTAACAAAAGAGCATTGTAAACAGGTAAAAAAGAAAAGGGATGCTGAACTGCCATCAACAACACTATACTGATCAGTTTACATCTTGGGAAAGGAGTAGGACGAAGTTTAAACTTATGTAATCCTGCCTCTAAACTGTATAGATCAAACCAGCTTTGGAAACTAACTGAAAATAAACTGAATTTTTTTAAAAAAAGTTTAAAAGATAAGAAAATTAAAGACAAATAAAATCCAAACAAGACAAAAAATAAAATATAGAATAAGGGTGAAAAATACAGTTATACCCACAATATTTCTTCAGTAATATTTTGATGATATCATTATAAGCTATGGTGACCAACCGTCCTCTTTTTGGCACTTGTTGACTTGTAAAAGCCTATATGACATTTTTTTATCTCACCATTCATTAACCACACAGAGAAGACATCGTTTAAATATGTTAACGTTTTCTTTAAGCAAACAGTATTATTAAAGTTCTTCATGACTGGGCCAAGTGTCCTCTTTTTTGGAAATCAAAATATGGTCACCCTATTATAAGCTATTTGAGGGCTTCCTCAAACTTGCTTATCAATACTTTTTGCGCAAGATTTGTTTTATTTTGAAGGTTGATGGCCTTACTTCCTGTCTTGGTTCAGGCTAACTTCACTGATCCTCTCCTCTCCATCATTTGCTCTGCCGCTTGGATGACTGAAGGCTGGAGAAACGCCTCCAGACATCAGCCATTGGTGGCATTTTTGTGCCTGTTTACTGATTCATGAGGCATTTCTAGGTTGTTGTTGGTGCTGTTGTTATTGCCCCTGTTATCCATCAAACACATCCCTTAATCCTTCATAGGGAGAGTAGATAACGGTTTGCTGCTGTCCCCAAACCTCCTCAAGTCACCAGCAAGCATCTTGCAAGTCAAATATCTGCAGTTTGCCAAACGATGTGGTATTTAAATGCAGTATACAGTAACACATTCCTCATTTTTCATTGGGTTTCAGCTATGCACATAAAAAATAGCCTTTTGCAAAGTGGGGAAACAAGTATTTTGTCCCTTTATGTAATAAGTAACATTAAAAACATGTAGGCTACATATATGCATCTTTTGTCTGTGTGCATTTTCTTGTACCTGTTCTCATTATGCAAAGTCATATATTTTACTGGATCATGATTATTAAAAACCATGTTAATGTTGCAGCAGGTTAGTATCTTATATGCTGGAAGATTTATTTCTAATCTGAAAAGTACAGAAGGTTACCTATCTCCTGAATCCAAACTGGGAGCTGGTTCCACAGGACAGGAGCCTGATGGCTCAAGGCTCCGCCTCCTATTCTACTTTTTAAAACTCTAGGAGCCACAAGAAAGTCTGCAGTCTGAGAGCAAAGTGATCTGTTGGGATAATATGGTATGACTAATTCTTTAACTTAAGTTATGATGGAGGATTTTCAATTCAGTGGGGGAGCCAATATTAATTAATAAATTACAGTTTTTGTATGTAAAATATACAAAAAACAGAGCAGAAACAGAAAACAGCTTTAAAAAGACATACCTAAATAGGGTGCAGCTACATTGAAACCACACTACATTCTACTTCTGCATCCCAAAAAGGTCCCATTAACGCTCTCATCCAACATCAGCGGTGGTGGGTAGCACCAGAGGGGGCAGTCATATTTAAAAGGGGGTTGGTGCTGCCCTATGCCCCTCCCCTTGGGGGACACATCCCTGCTTGAAAGCCTGGATCTACAGCAGAGCTTCACCCTC
>VUQG01027450.1:3644-18853 GCA_015106755.1 Etia nguti | reverse complement strand
ACCCTCAGGTTTGTGCTAATGAAGATGAGACCTCCATTTTCTGGAGGTGGAGTTGTCTTTCACATGTTAAGAGGCAATAAAACACCCACTGCTCATCAGAAATCAATAAACCCTCATCTACACACACACACACACACACACACACACACACACACACACACCATTGCACATCCTTCACACGCCCCTGTAAATGCAGAGCAGGAGAAGCAGAAGGAAGGAGGCCAGCACTGCTGAGGGAAATCCAATATGAGGCAGATTAAATAAATCTCAGAAAAGATATGGGTATAATAACAGGAAATTGATATGTTATCCTTTTAGATGTTGCTCCGGGTTATGAGACACATGTAGGATGGTGGTGCTCTTTATTTTTCTATTTTTCTCTCCGGAGCTAGTTGAATAGTAAAAGTCTGACTCCATACGTAATAGATAGAAACCTAGTGTTACTGTATTTGTGTTAATGGTGGAGAATGGTGTGCAGAAAATCAGATTCTGTTTACTCTAGCCTTTTTAATAACATGACAGTGGATTATGCCTGCTGTGCTGAAACGGCAACATCCTTCTTAAATCTTAAGCGCCCAGTTTAAAAGGTTTAGTTATCAGCAACTGGGGAATTCAGGGTGTTAACACAGGAGACAACTTGTGTCAGAAAGGAGAAGGAGGTTGATCCATGTTGCTGGTAAATTCTGAAGTGTCTAATGTTTGAACTGAATTGGACTTAAAGGGGAGTGACTGTCCAGATTTTTCCAGGAGGCAGGAGACAATGGAAGGCAGACATGCAGGTAAATAATTTTACAATTCCTTTATGTGGGGACCGACCATCTCAGAATGAGCCTAGAAGGTTAAGAGCAAATAAATCTTCAAAGGAACAGAGAGACATTAGCAGAGGCACAGTGATCATCAGAAAGCCCGCTTAGGACAACTAAGAGAGAACAAGCTTGAGGGAGGACGGAAGCTTAAGTTGCCCCTTAAGTACTAGCTACATAACTACCATTTTTTTACAGTTAAAAAAAAGGTAAAACTAGATTTTTTTTTCCAGGTAGACATTTTATGTATTGTAAAGGTGGTTTCTTAAAAAATGTTTTTGTAATACAATCATAATAAAGACAGAAGTCTGTAAAAAAATAATAATAATAAAAGACTGACTTGTTGGAGTTATTAACATGCTACGTGAGGCTTAAAGATTTTCTTACAGATCATTCTTACCTTGGCAAACCAGCACAATAAAAACATTACATGGAAATAAAGTTTATGGGACACTGAGCTGTCCTGCAAGTTTCAAACACTGTAGGAACTGCAATCTCCTTTTAGCAGCCCTTTTACAGCATGTGTGTATGAGCTGACACTCCAGAACAAGACCAATACAGTCATTTTGCAATGTTTTTAAAAGCAAAACTACAGCTGATAAAATGTGACGTCCAAATATAACACAATCATATTTGAATATGCTAAAATGAAGTCTTCTGGTGGAGCGGGAACCATCATGTTCAGACTAATTTTAACATTCCCTTTCCCTAATAAGGGAAAGTGGCTTTTACTAGTTACATATTAGTGTCATTTATATAATATATACATATTGTTTAGATATCAGATATGCAGCACATCAGGTGTTGCACAAAATGTGGTTGGTGGCTAACTGTGGCATCCCTGGGAGGGGTTATGGTGACCCTTCATTTTAATGGAGTTCATGATCTTAATTTCTTAATTTTTGTGTTACTCTTGGTTCTTCAGACAAGGCAAACAACCTCATGAGAAGCAGATTTTATCAGAGAACCATAATATTCACAGTTCACCCATGGATTTAAAAATATCTGCAGGTTATGGCAGGAAATAGAAAACGCAACATTAACTGACACTTATGTGATCCTTTTGCTTTTGTAAGACAGTGCGTCACTTTGAACTGTGGAGTGATTTGATCTCTTTTCCTTTCATAAAGGATGGTTCAGTGGATCCTCTGGTAAAGTAGGTCATAAAAGATGTACTGACGCACCTTTCCTTACCAGCAGATACCTCCAGATCACTTCACTCAGTAGAAAACAGATTCCTCATGTGTTTTGTTCTGTTTTTATGTCCTGCTTTACTTTACTTTTGCCTTTTCAGCTGTGGTTGATGTTTCTTGTCCTCTGTCTTCTTCCTTGTCGTTGTCAGATAGTCTATTATTAGTTTGTTTTCCTATTTTTGTTGTTAGTTTGGTGATCTTAAATCGAGCTTACCTTTTGCTATTGCTGTAATCTTGACATAAAAGCCTTCATGATGCAAAACAGTATTTTGGCTCAGCTTTCATTCAGACAAGAATTTGCTAACTGAGAACAATGTGGGGTTTAGGGTCAGAGCCGATTTGACAGCAGGGCGTCTGCTGATCCTGCTGCTCTGTGTCGCCTCTTTACATTTGACTCTGACAGATTACAGGGAGCCTCCCTGCATGTGTCAAGGAATGCTCTGATGTGACAAATGACCCGGTGCTAAACGATGCTTTGTGTGTCTGCCCGCATGTCAGCGAAGGCCTCATTTCATAAATAACACAGGGGGCGGCAGGCCTGCTGAAAGAAAGGGAGGACAGTAAGAGACAGAGGCAAACATTCTTCTCCTAACTTCTTCCTGAAAGCAAAGAAATGCTCATTTGCTTCCCCTGTTGCCAAATAATGATTTTCATTTTCGATTTTATGCCGTTTTAATCGCTTAATTGTTTTGAAAAAATACTCAAAATTACACAGTGAAAACTATTTCATTTTTTTTTATGACTATAACATCTCTAATAACATGCTGCACCACGGGATCGTTTTATGTGCAAATACATTTTTCTCAGCCCAAAAAACACAAAGGGAAGGAGCGAGAGAGCATACCCCCAACTGAGATTTGCCCCATTTGGCCATGAATATAATCTGTTTATAGATTATAGCCAGAGGAAATTATGAATCCAAACTAAAGTGAGATATCAGCAGGAAGTCTGATCACTAAGTAATTAATTATAACCAGATTGATTGAAATTGAAAACTGTTGCTTGTGCGGTTATACGACCCTTGATTTGTATGTTTGTTTCGCTTCTGATGCTTTGCCTCTCACCACAGCCTATATCTTTGTAGCTCTGTCTTTGTAAGCCTTTTTTCCACACATGGAGTAATCAGTAGTAGCAGAGCTTTTTTTGTTATTGTGGGCTCTGTGTTGATTGTGCCAGCAGTGGTTTCACACCTAACTTCTCTTTCTATTTCTCGATCACCCGTCCACCTACTCGCTCTGTTCCCCCTCTGTGGAGAGCCAACAAAAACATGTCCTCCAGGGTGTAAGTCGGCTCTTCAAGAGCAGAGTCTCCGACTTTCTGTGTTAGACCACTTGAAAAGACCTGTTAACAAAGCAGAGTCCTTTAGATACTAAGCCAAGTGAGTCTGAACCACTTCAGTGGAGCACAGATAGCCAAAAGTGTCACTGTTGAAGGCTTAGTGGAGGAAGAAGAAAACAGAAGCTGGAGCCTTTGACTTTCAGTAATGTGTGAAGGTTTTAATGGCGCCATTTTTAGGGTAGGGGGGCTTATTTTGTTCACATTAATGTGCAACTTCTTAGAGATGATTGGCTGATAAAAAGCATTAAGAGTCTTTAGTAGTTCAAAAGGCAATAAAAGGGTTAGTTCTCTAACCAGTGTTGTAAACCAAATAAACCAGATTTTATGTCATAAAGTGAAAAGTACAAAAGGTGTCTGGTATTCTTTCATTTCCACAGAACTAAACTGGTGTCTGGTTAAACATGCTTCAGTGGCCAGCAGGGGGCGACTCCTTTGGTTGCAAAAAGAAGTCAGATTGTATAGAAATCTTAAAAATGGCGCAATATTTACTCAATTTCTCACCTCGGTAAAGACCTTTCCAGTGCGTTTATGGTTTCAACTGGTCATTTGTAGTCTTAGTCTTACAGCATGATGTTCATTCTGTAGATTACAGTCATCCATAAAGAGCCTATTGAGCTGGATATGTTTTAAAGCATGCAGTGTTTGGTTTGCTCAACATGTGCATATTCTAAACACCAAGACAGGGATGGCTAAAATATTGAACGTGAGGCTTCAAATCAGGGTACCACAAACCAGGGTGGCTATTTTTACCTTTTACATACAGAATATGTTATACAGATCTACACTTGTGCTTTGTTGTCCCGTGTATCAAACATCCATCATGACCCAAAAAAGTGAAATCAATCCATTCAGTCATTCATGTTGAAATTTCACTATTTTTTTAAGACATTTTGGACTATTCTGCTGTTTTCAGTATTTTCAGAATGTAGTCAAACTGTTTCAGTGCATGGTTTTTCAGGTATGTCGCACCTCGGATTAAATTGAGCAAAAAAGGTTGTTTTAAGAGTTTAAATCTAGCATGGTGGCTGGGTTTTATGATTACTGATTTCTACTGGAGAACTGAATATCATCCTTTTTTAGCTCTATTTCTCAGAAACTACTTTCAGAATTTGTTAAGCCTTTTCTTTACATGAGATTTGTTTCTGGCAATAACAGCAATATGTAAAACCTTAGACTTGTTTTCTAAACTCATACTGTTTTAAACTCAGGGCTTGTTAGTCACTGATACCTGGACACGATACCTCTATGTAATTTGGATTTGTGATGAGTTGGGAATGCATCCTATATCTTTCATCAGTCAAGGAAATCTGGAAAAGCAAATACAACTATAACTGTGTGTAAGTTTGCCAAGGCAACCTGAACCACCATGTTTTCCTCTTTCCACAATCTGGTCTTCTCTCCCTGTGGAGATGTGTGGGATGTGCTTGCAATGCTAGATAGAAATCTGATAGAAACTGTGCCATCCTGACTCATGGCAGAGTGTCTGATCTGTATCTGGTGCTCAGTTACAGGAAGCCTCTATGTTTTCAGATGCATGACTGGAGACACAGCTGGAAGAAGGGCGTGGCAGTTTCCTCTTGGACCGAAGCTATCAAAAGCCACAACTGGGTTAAATTTTGGGTTAAATCTTATAATGGGAAGAGTTTAACTATTAACTGGACAAAATACAATGTTATATCCAGGAAATACTGATGTGCTTATTTGACTCTTTCTGATGTTTAGGAGACAAGTTAATTCATTCATTGAGACAATAATTTCTAGGTAAATCATACAAAGCTACACTAGGGGCTTTGAAAAACTAAGTACACCCTTTCTGCTTCCATAAGAATTAGGATGTAAGTAGAAGCCAGGTGCTGCTAATCAAGTGCACTTAGTTTGTTGTTCATCAGAAAGCATGACCACCTCTATAATGACAGAAGTTTTAGTAGTTTGCTGGTCTGGATCAAGTGTGTGTTAACACAGTGCTACAATCTTTCCTGCAGTAGATTCACTCCAATGTCAAACTGCGCAAAGCTCAGAGAAACTGAAAAAAACCCAAGAGCTCCATCGAAAGGCCTTAGTTAGCACTTGAATCTGAACAAACCAAATGTTTGATATGTTTCATAATGTTAGAGTCAAATGTAAGGCCATCTGTCTGACAGCTGAAGCTTGGCCAAAACTGGGTCGCAATACAGGATAATGATTCCAAGCAAAGCAGCAAATCTACAACAAAATGTCTGAAAAAGAAAATAATCAAACTGTTGCAAAGCTCAGTCAAAGGCCAGACTTCAACTTGACTGAAATGCTGTGGTGAGACCTGAGGAAAAAATCCCCACAAACCTCAGTGAACTGAAACAATGCTTTAAAGGGGAGTGGGCCCAAATCCCTCCACAACGATGTGAGAGAATGATAAAGTCATACAGAAATTTATTATTTCATGTCATTACTGCTAAAAGTGGTTGCATGAGCTGCTAAAATCATGAGGTACAATCACCTTCCGTTCAGGTTTCTTCGAATCGGCCGTCACTTGCAAAGAGGAGGTTTGAATGCCAGAGAGGACCATATAAAGGATACGCCATCTAAATTATCTTACACAGATCCAAGAGTGAAAAATAAAAATGGATCATTTAGATCAGTCTAAATCCTAGTATCACTATTTAAATTTGGGGGATGTTTAATACGAACATCAACTATGGTAACTCTTTATATGAGACAAAAATAAGTAAAAGTATAAATGTGGTTTAGGCTTGTTCCTGCACATCCTTAAGATCAGGTATAATGGACTGGGCTCTTTGGAGCCTTGACCAAGATGATCAGCTGTCAGTGGTTTTAATGGTTTTAGGTAATTGAACCTTTCTTTCTGTTGGAGGCTACTGGTCAAATGTTCAAGAACCTGTTTCAGACCCCAAACATTTAGCTTTAGGATATGAATTAAGCCACACAGCATGTTCTGTAAGAAAAACATCTTTTTTAAAGGTACCGTTTGACATCCAGAAGGAAATCAGAAAATGAAATGCAGGAACAAGGAAAAGGTAACTCGTGAAACTATGCCAATTCAGTCTGCTGTCTGTGGGCTGCCAAAATGAGAGCTGAAGGCAACAAAGCGTATTAAAAAGCAAGTTATTGCAAAATAATTCATCAGTGAGAAACTCCTGGGATGAATAGAAAGCCTCAAGTTGATTATGTTTAACAATGTAAGAGTAGCACAGAGGATGGAGGATAGCATTTTAATGTTCACATTACTGCTTCGTAGACAGTGCATCTATTCATTTATGGACACATTAAATTAGATCACATCTTTGTCACAGTGTCACAGCAGTGTAGTCAAAGCACCTTGCTCTGCTAACGCTCTCAAATTAGAATTAAATTAATCTGTTTTTGCTGAGCAATGAGGTTCCCGCAACAGCAAATTACCCATTTACGCTCGTCTGAGCGCTTATCAGATCTGTGTGAAACCCACACTGAACCAGGGAGAGCCTGGACTGTGCACAGACTGCACAATGATCTCTAGTTTGAAGAATCACTTCTCCTCTGGAGAAACATGGTGCTGATTACATAGGGCCTGCTAACTGCTGATAGCGAAAGCCAATACATCACATTGCCATTTTATTCTGACTGTGAGAGCTCCACGGAGTGGGGCGACACAGTGGACAGCAGTGCTGCACAATGGCTACAAAATAAATGTTTACTCAAGCTGTCATATTTTGAAATCCCATCATCTGCTGAGTGCAGCAGCTCTGAATTATTTCGGTGACCTGCACTGAGGAGTTCAATGCCCTCATTTGTATTCAAAAGCAGAACTGAGAAAAACCCATTCTGAGTCGGCAAAAACAGCTTAAAGCACATGATTGCCATGCATTTATTTTTTATTGGGGTACAAAGTACAGGCACAAAGCAACATACAGGAGGCTCAAACAGATTAAAGCAACTGTTTCTTTTAGCTTTAGGATGTTATTTTATTAAGCAGTAAATTTGGAACATTTCAGACTGAAAAATTCAGCCCTGCTAATCATGTTTCTGCTGTTAAGAAATGAAAGCCATTTACTTTCCTCTGTGAATCACTTAGGGACATGAGACTGGTGAGAGAAGTGGCTCAAATATAGACGTATGAAAGCACAGCAGCACCCGTGTTCTGTTAACCTCCGCTGCTGCAGAAGAAGAAAGGGACAGAAAAGGGAGCAACCCAGAAAGTGGGCAGTGAATCAGCCCACTGCTGCGAGATCATTAGCGAACAAGTGCCATGCCAGTATCAGCTCACTGAATGAACAGTGACAGTGGAGCAGACAAGTCACTCTCCAGTTACTCTCCCCAAGAGAGCCCTCCACTTCAATTTACACAACCTGAACAAAGGCTAAATTAGTCCCTGGACGACTGTCTTGGGGCTTTTTTTTTGGGAGCCCGCTCAGGCGCACTGAGTGCAGAATGACTTCCTTGTGAGCTCTACCACCGGCCTAGATTAGACATTTCCGCCTGCCTTTTTTAATCACTTGTTAATTAGCAGCACGGTGACTGGATGAAGTCATTAAGGGGTTCACTGGCAGAAGTAATTAATCAACACCTCAGAGCTTGTTTAATATGCTGAAATCAATACAGCCATTGTTTCTCTTTGGGGTCTTTTATTGAATTTCCTTCTTTCAAGGTCCAGGTGAGCTGATTCAATACTTGCAATTTCACTTATACTTTTTAATGTGATCAGTTTCAAAAGCTTGTTTCTCTGTTGGTCTCTTTACCCATTTGGTTGAGACTGAGATATCACGACTCTATGTCATAATTTTTGTGTTTTTCTTCCTTTCTGGTCAGTTTATACATTATATTGATTTCTTTGTGGCAGTTGGCATTTGTGCTCCTATGACCAGTAACACACATGGACAGGTCTACTGGCAGCATGGCGGCATATTCAGGGAAAAAAGCTTATTAAAAACATTGCTTTTGTCAATAATGCGGTAAAAAAGCTGTGAGAATAAAGTGTAATTGAAGTCCACCCATCCATTTTCTTCTGTTTATTCATTTTCTGGTTGCAGTTTAAACAGACACTCCACCTGCAGCTCATCTGGGCGGACACCAAGGTGTTCCCAAACCAGCTGAGGTACATAATCTCTGCAGTGTGTCCTGGGTCTGTCCTGGGGCTTTCTCCTGGTAGGAGACGTAGCAGACCTTTCAGTATCCTGCATATCACAGAAATGGCAGGATGTGAGCTGATATCTACTAAAGAACAAATATAAAAACTCTTTGTATATGCAGGATGAGCCTGTTCGCAAATTTTAGGTCATAAAGTAAACAGCTTATATGCTGTATTTCAGGATCACTTATTAAGGTTTGGAGAAAAAGAAAATTGTTTTAAAATTGTTTTTAAAAAAATCATGAAATAACATTGTTTCTAGGAATCTATATTTGTTTTTGAGTGATTGTTATTTTGACCATGACCACCATGATGTCATCTGCCTAAGTGGATAAATAAAGTATTTCTCATCAGTCGCTGCAGAGCGTGAACTGTCCTGCGTGCTCAAAAGACAAAGTAAGCATAAAAGGAGGCAGGAAGGGAGGTGTAAGACTTTCAGCAACTCTTATCCTGTTTCTTTTTTTCTTCTTAGCTATGTTTGTTTTCAATTGGTGATTATTATTATTTTTTTTATTCATTGTTTGGTTAGCTTTAGGCACCAAAACCTTCGTTACCCTGGTGACCAGTCCAGGGTGTATCCCGCCTATGACTCCGTGACAGCTGGGATAAGCTCCAGTTGCCTCGAACTGAATAAAGAGTTATGGAAAATAAATTATGGTGGAAAATCATAATAAATCTTGTAATATTTCAGTATACTGTAAGACAGCCAAATCATGAGTATATGCCATGACATTGAAATATACTTACTATAAAATTATTAAGTTGTAATAAAATTTTACAAACTACCTCATGTTGCTATTTTGTATTTAAAGTTAATTAAAAATCTTTTTTTAAACTAAAAAAATCACAACAAATCTATTATTATAGTTTTTATGATGAGTCTTAATAGAACCGTTATTTTTGACTGGGAACACAAAATGAACACAACATGAGGATTAACCGCTTACATTCAGAGTCCAGTCTGAAACTCAAAGAGTCTTCTGGAGACCGATTGTAGTCACTCCGAGTAGGATTGTGACTGTTGCCTCCCACCAGGAGACCCGTACAATCACACTGTGATCAAAAGTAGACGCCGAGATGTTGAAGGTGTCAGTTCCTCCTATTTTTCCTCTAGGGTGACTGAACCATCAGGAGTCAGCTGTTCACTTTCTTGATTTCCACTAGCCAAAATTAGCATACCAGTTTATATTACAGTGAATAGGGAATGAATAGGGAAAGATGTTGAAGAGATGTGGGCACAAATATTAGGTCTTTGGCAACTTCTAAAGAAGACGAATGCTTGATGTAAGTGTTTCTAAAACTGATTGATGTGGCATATCTAGCTGTTTTAATTTCTATATGACTTCAACTGGATTTTCCTTCATGTAAGTCACATTTCTGCAGCGAGAAGAGTTTGTAGGTCGTCGTCCCATTAATTAACTTGGTGTGGTAACGCAGGTCAAGCTTTTTTACAGCAGAACATGTAATCACATTTTTTGGGCAGAAAAATCTGACACACAGATAAATTAGGGTATCAAAGGTAGAGCTGCTCATCTACCAATTGGAGCGTCAGCGGTTCCTCTGGGAAAATACTGAACCCCAAGTTACCCCATCGGAGTGTGAGTGTGTATGTGAATGTTAGCCAAGCCAATAATGTGTAGAAAAAAGGGCTTGTGTGAATGTGTGTGTGTGACTGAATGAATGACGCTTGTGGTAAAAAGTGCTCAGTTAGAGTATAAAAGCCTTGTATAAGTACCAGCCCAATCACTGTTTCCAAATGTTGTGCATTAAAACGAGCTGTTAGTGGGTAATCTAAGGCATCCAGATGTGAAGACCTGCAGGCTGACACTATGGAGCTTTCAGTGCTTGTTAATGGGGTTTTTTGTCTTAAGCTACTGACTGAGGAAAACGACTGAGAACACGCTCTCTCTGTTGCAAGAGGACGAAGGGTCACATGCATTCACATACCAACTCTCGAGGGCTTTTGATTGTAACTGTTTTAAGAGGGGGGAGAGCGTGCTGTTCATGTGTGGCTCTTAAGGAAGAGGAAGCGTTACCGGCCTCACTTCCACCACCCAGATTTCTGTAGATATTTTGCTGATTTGAGCTGGCCTGCTTCCAGTCACAAGGCCACTTATCTTGTATTTCCTCAACGTAAACAGTTTGCAGAGCATGAAAGGCTCACTGTAAGACAGCAGCGTTCCCATAATTATTCTCCCATCTCAGTTTACCCAGTATGTCTGGCAGTGCAAAGTAAGGGTTTGCTGCGATGCAGAGGTCAAACTGTGATGAAGAGTTTTCGCTGAAGACCCCGAGAGAGTCCCTCACAGCAGCAGAGGAGCTTAAAAAGCACAAGAATCAGATGTTTATATTGTTTTGTGTCAAGCTCTGAGCAGGTGGCTGTGAATTCTCATCTCTCCTGCTGAATCAAGCTCAGTATATTACTGGTTTAATGTTTCTATTTTCCTCCCTCAGGTTGGTTTGTCAGAAAATACTGAAAAGAATTAAGAGGAAGTGAAATGTATGCTCGGTTTTTAAAGACACAAGAGCAATTCCTGTCTTCACAGTATTTGTTCTAAGCAGTATTTCAAGAAAGAGAACTTTTCATGTTAAAGCTCTGGCTCATGGAATAACAACAGAAAGCAGGAAATGAAACAGGTTTCCACACTCATTAAGAAAACTGGATTAGAACAAATAACAAGGATGAAATCATTTGGTTTTGGTTAAGATTGCAAGAAGAAGGAAAGGGATAAGAGTAAGGACATGAAAGGGTACAGACTGAAAAGAGGCTGCGACAGCATTGTGGCTGATAGAAGTCACAGCATGCATGAAGAGAAACCAGGTCAGCTCTTTAAATACACTGGGCCACAATCAGCCCTGATGACAACCAGCTGGCTAGAATTTCTCTGGTCCAGCCACGAGACACATGACCCAACAAGACGGACTAAGGAGAGACATCACAGCAGAAAAGTGACAAGTCTGCCACCGGTACCACGTTCTCCTCACGGATGATGGCAGGTTTACACTGAGCACATGTTACAGACTGAAAGAGACACCATTTCAGATGTTATGATCCTTCTACATCATCCAGCATGACTAGTATGGCAGTGGGTCATTGATAGTCTGAGTGTGTTAGGTGGGCTATGAAATTGTCAGACTCACTGCCACACAGTCTGGTCAGAAGTATGCAAACTAGCAGCCCGCTGGACAGATTGATATCTCTGAAGTTTAACTGACTCTGGGTTTCACTGTGATGATGGTCCCTTAATCTGAGCATACTGCAGATGTATAAGTGCCACTCCTCCTGCTGAAAAGGGCCTCAGTTTGTCTTTAAATTCAGTTTCTTGTCTTTGTCAAACTATTAAATATATCAACTTTTGTTGCAATTCCCATTTTTATCAGACTAAAATTTTAACATTGCTCTCTACTACCCTTTATGTGCTAGCTGAATGGGAATAATAGACGCAGAAGGAACACAGATGGCCTTGTTAATAACATTTTCTCTTCAAAGCTTTAGATTTTTGTAGAAATCATCAATGTTCCCAAACACAAGTGCAAAATTGTCAGTGTCCTTGCAACAGTTTGTCACAGTGAAATTAACAGAGTTGCGAAAAAGCCCTTTCCCCTCATTTTGCAACAACTGAGAAACCTCACGGCCTGTTTTATGAGGAAGAGCTGCTTCAGGTCAGAAGTTCACTGTTCACTTGCTCCCACAGTTTTTGTTTTAAATTAATATGCTTCTGTTTTATTCTGTGTTTTCTTAACACTGTCGGGTGATCTGCAGGCAGTGATGTCCAAACATTTCACGAGGCTGTGGAGCAGCTTTTTAACAGGTACACAATACCGTCGTTTATTGCTGTAACAGTATAATCTATGAGAAAGAGGGTTTGCTGACAAGGCGGGATGAAACTGCTGGAGTGGAGTCTGGAATGGATATTGGAGTTGATTCATTTTAGTTTTTCTATTTTGTTATTGGATCAGGGCTGGAATTGATTTTGTTGTGTGGCATTTATTTTCTCAAAATGTCCATAATGAATTAAAAAATATGAAGGTATGATATTATTGTTTAATCTGACCAAGAGTCCAAACTAAAAAGACACTCAGTTCTCTATCTCAGAACACAAAGATAAGAAAAATAACCCCAAAAATTGATGTGATTATTTCTGTAAACACGTCTTAAACACACTTATTTTCAGTTCTTTCAGATTCAGTTTGTCACTACCAAGTTTATTTTAATTTGGTAAAACTAAACTATGACCAGAGAGAAAAACTGTTCTACTTATCTGAAATAATAATGACTAAAACTAGATTTAGACAAGAACTATCTGAAATAAACCAACTATAGTTTGTTCTCCATGACCATGAGACTGTTGCCATAATTACCTCCATATTATTATAAAACAAATACTAAGATGAACACTGAAACTAATAAAAACTAAACATGACTAAACTGAAAGGAGCAAACCCACTGTTATCAATGTAAACTATTCAAATATGTTTTAAACAGATTTCACTGACTAATGCTGTAACACATGCATATCCAGGATGTTTAATATAAGGTATGGCCTCCGGACACTTGTGCAGTCCACGAGCAGACTGTGACTGCTTGCATCGAGTCAAATTCTGCTCGTGGACTGCACAAGTCTCCGGATCTGTTTTTCAGGAATTGCTCTCCATTCCTGGAGGAGTGCAGCCTGCACTCGTCCAGACATTTTCAGTTGGAGACATACTGGGACTAAATGCTGGCCATGGAAATATCTGGACATCCTCCTGTTCCAGGAAAGTCTGCACACTATGTATAGAGGTGGGAATTGTCCTGCTGAAGCAGGTTGGACCACCCACCCTCGTTACCTCTGTCAGATCAGAGATGGTGCTCTCATACAAGTCTGCAACTTGCAACACTCTAGCATGTCTAAAGGCTGGTCTCGGTCAGCTTTAATCAGTTGTGGCACGATGATATTGTTGCGCATACAAAGTTTTTTTGGGCTTCACGGGCTTGGGAATTCAGTAAACTGAACCTATTCTGAGTTCATTTGTGTTTGGTGAACAAATGATCAATCCTGGCACTGACTAAAACCAACCATCCAGAAATAAAAAGATTTTGCATCATAACACATAATATTTCGAATAGGTAATTTACTGATACCCTCAGCCTTTAAAGCAAAGCGTGAATGCCAGTTTGAAATAATAATCAGTCAGCAGTTTGTTCTTTATAGTTGTACCACCTGGCTGACTCGCTAATGCAGCTCATGAAACGCTGCCCTGTTGTGCACGATCTGCAAAATCTAAAACATTGCTGAACTAAAAGCTCTCTCCATCCCGCTCCTCGTACTCTGAGAGAATAATTGATCTGCTCTGGAGTTTATTATAAGAAGTTTCTCCTTGCTGGCTGTCCAAACATACTGAAAGCTGGAGAGAGGAATGGAGGAGTTAATACTCTTGGGAAAGGTGCCTACACAGAAAACAGGCAAAGAATTCAGAGAGAAAAAAGACTGAAAGGGAAAAGAATGTAGGGAGAGATGGAAAGTGTTGCTTCTGTGTTTATATGTTTGTGGAAAAAAAAGTTTAAGGGAATGAAGAATAGGTTGGATAGCACCGAGTTTGGTGTCCGCAGTCAAACTGCCCTGGAGGGAGCAAGACTGGTATCAGAAACAATGAATTAATGCTTATAAAATCTCCTTTGATGAGGTTTAAAATAAAATTAAAAAATCAGAAGAATGAAATGAGCTGGAAAAAAAGTAGCTGCATGAGACAAAAAGAAAGAGGAGGATAAAGAGAGAAAGACCAGCAGCTGGAAGCCTCATATTCTCCTTTAGTTGATCTCCAGCGTGTCGCGGAGCTTGCTGGCCCACTTCATTGCTTGCAGGTGTAATAACACTGACTGATCCAGGGCTGGGCTTTTGGAGTTCAGCATAAGCAAGCAGAGAAGATATTTCTACACCCCTCTCTTCTGAAAAACAGCAGCTCGGCTGTGGTCTGCAGACATTTAAAGCATCTCAGCTGGTAAAATGTCTCATATTGCCACCTCTTCATCGTCCATTAAGAGATGGGCTGAGGTGCAGCCGCCATTCCTGCCTGCTTTATTATTGCGTTTTACGGCTTTTTTGCTGCATTAAATCATGTTAGGAGCCCTCGGTCGGACAGAAGTTTGAAAGTATGTGATCATAGGCGCAGTTTGCTTGTAACATTAGCAGAGTAACGGTTTAAAGAACTGTTTTTGTGTGTTTGAGCCATGGATGTGTGTGCTGATCGCTGCAGGTCAAGTCTGAGGCCAAATTCAGAGGTTCGATGACTTTTTTAAAATCTTACATTCAAGATCAGCATGTCCTGTTATGGTTCTCTCTCTCTCTCTTTTTTTTTAACCATCAATTATAATCTGCAGTAAGATGCCAGATGATGCTGTCCTTCTGCACTAATGAGGTAAAAATAATCCAGACGAGGTTAAAAAAAATCAAAATCTGCAAATCTGACATTTAAATCCCATTTAATTACAGTAACTCAGGCGTGAAACGCTACAAACTGATGTAAATCAGCTAATCTGATAACTATTTAACTGGTGTAAAGTGAATTTAAACCAGGTGGTTGCTGACTCTGGGTCACTGGGCGCTTTCATTTCACATCTGGCTTCCCGGGCCAAATAGAAACAGATGTTATGAGTTAGAATAAAGCTACTATAGAGATGTTTTGTCAAATAAACTCTACAATCAAACACTCACAGCTGATAAGGAACGAGGGTCTGGAAGCTGATTTTTTTTTTTTTTTTTTTTTATGATTTTTTTTTTTTTTTTTTACCAATTT